>JAEFBJ010000095.1:0-27852 GCA_019202805.1 Arabidopsis suecica
GTGAACAAGAGCAAAAACTCAAGGACAGTGAAGCTGCCGTTGCTTCTCTACAGGTAACATTGAGACAGTGAAGCTGCCCTCTTTCAATGTCTTATTGGGTTATTAGGAGATCATTGAGATGCTGGTTATCTAACATGTTTTGTTTTCGGGATGATTTTTAGACATCCAAGGAATACTTGGAGAAGCAGGTAGCAGAGGTTGAGAACAACTTGAGGGAGCTGTTGCAGCAAGAACCGGGCATTGCTCAACAGATTATGTCCATGTCTATGTAACTTTTGTATTATCCCAAACCTTTGAGTTTGGAGAGCTTTTGGGATTGAAACCATAACATGTTCTAGTTAAAAGTTTGTAACATTCAAAAGTTTTTGTTCGATCAGTATTGTTTTAAAGCCTCTGGTCTATGATATTGCAAAAAACTGAGATTTCTTATGCGACAACAAATGCATGATCTAACTAACTCGAAAACAAAAAATTTACAAAGGATGAGGTCTCTCTATGATTCTTCGGAGAGAAAACTACCGGCTTTCGTTGTCCAGATGAGAAGACTTTGTTTCCGGTGTGGTCTGGCTCTGTTTTCGGTGTGATCCGGCTCATATTTCGGGTATTTGTTGCCCCTTTTTGTCTTTCTCATGAATAAATTGTGCAGTCTATGTCAGTATCATGGTTTTAGGCTGATCTTCTTTGCCTAAGATCAGAGTTGAATGAAAGCAAGCCTATATTTGATAATTTCCTTGAAGATTGAAAAGCGCTTGATCGAAGAAGAAGATGAAGAAGATTTTCAAATTTCCATTGTGGAGTCATAATCTCATCAAAGCTAAAATGGAATTCGCTTTGTTTCTTTGAGTGAAGATTAAGATAAGTCGATTGAATAATTTTCCGGCGATCTTGGCCGGAATTGAAGCTTTCTGATCAACGGAGACTCTCACATCTTTAATTTTGCACGTGTCTTCTAACCTGTTTCCTGCTTGCTACGTGTCTAATATAATGCATTTAAGCTTTTCTTTCAGTTTAGGGTTTTCTTATTGGACTTTGTTTTCTTTTGTTTGGCTTCCTTGGTTTAGTGTTTGTAAAATATTGGCATGTTACTTTGGCTTTCTATACTAAATAAAACACACTTTTGACAAAAAAAAAAAAAAAAAAAAAAGACTACAACTCGAGATTGCATCTAACATTGTGAATATATATAAATTTAACCTCACACAATCTAAACACAAGTAGATGTAATATATATTATGAATTCAGTGAAACAATAGTTAAAACTCAAGTTGATCAATCATCAATAGCATGTGAGCAATAAGTGTCAAAAGAGATACACATACACATCAAACCCCAACAAATACATTCCTTCATGTACACTGATTTTACACTACCTCTTCAAGGAAATCATGGATCATAATGTCTATCGGCATCTAAGCAAGTCCACTTAACATATCCATAGTGTGTTGGCTTCTACGTCTAAAGCCGTTCCCCAAAAATTCAAGATTGATTGACGTATAGAACAGGAACAAGTCCCGCCATCTTCCCATCTCTTCCAGGCCGCTTCTTCTTTACCTGTCGTAGTTTATAAGTTGATCCCGGTTAGTTTACGGTTTTAAAAAGCTCTACTCCTCACAAGATTTTAGTAACCAATTACTACTTACGTAAAACCAGCCATCAACTTCATACTCTATCTCCAATTCCTCTTCTGCCGTCAAGTTTAGCTGCAACATACCCATACGTGTTTTAACGTTTGCATAATATCATTTTTTTCAACCGTATACAAAACTAAATGAATAAAAGACAAAAGCAAGCTTACCTCATCATCTCCTCCTGCAGTGAAGTCATAGAGCGCTGTTCCAAATCTTGTACCAGTAGATTTCCTAGGTTCTTCATCATCTGATTCATAACTTCGAGAACCAGACCCTGCTACAGGGTTCTCAAACGATTCACGACTTTGTGGCTCAGAATACGAATAAGGCGGAGGAGGCTCTTCTCTAATCTGAAAGAGAGAGGAGAAAGAAGAATAAGAGATGGCCATGAAAACAGAGAACCAGCCCATTTTACACGACAAACACACAAAATAATATCCGCTTACTGGGGAACCATAGCCTTCATATGTGGACTGGTATTTACTTCCACCTGATTTTGCCTATATGAGTTACCCACATTCATATAGTTAAAATTAGCTGGCACGAAAATAATTCATAAGTTCTTCTTAACTGAATTTGTGTGTACCCTACCGTTGCTTGTGAGGAAGGCTTTGAACTGAACAATGATGGGTAGTTCATTCCACCAAAGTGAGAGGATATTGAGCTTTCCACTGATCCAGCAGAATCTGGAGACGATGAACCTGATCTCGCATCTTCTTCCTGTAAATACAACAAAAGTCATTTTATAACACCCCTAGAATTAAGTCATTTTGATGACAGCCCTGAAGACAGATTAAGCTAGCAGTATACCTCCAATTCTGAAGTTTCTAAAAGAGTTTTAGCCCACATGTCATCATACCCAACCGAAGGTCTAGAGAAGACATTCTCCTCCTCAACATCTGGTGCATCTGTTCCGACTCCGGCAATGAATTCATTGACCTGACAAGTATTATATAGGTCTGAGTTTCACTTGCAGACATAAAACAATTGGTAGCATTTATAATCAAATTATGTACGAATAAATACAGTAGATCAGATGAATGGTTTAACTACTACTGAAACCTGATCAGAAAATTTAATTATGCCTTACTAGATTTGCTACCTACTTATAATCAGAAACGGTAATACCCAAACTTTTCATCACAAGTGTAGTCCCAAAGCATTCATTCTTTACCCCATTCAGACCAGTCGAACGTTTACTATGTCTTCTTTGAAAACAAGGTACTCTAACGGGCAATCCACACAACTACTCTTACTTTCTGATTCCTTATCAGAAATATTTAATTATGCCATTTCCTTGATCTTAATAAGAAGAATATCTAAATAGACACGCATGCACTAAACTGCACACATACTAATCCGTTTATCTTAAAAAGTCAGATAAAAATAGCAACTGACCCTACTCATTGCTGGGGCATTGTTTCCAAGAAGACCATCATCACCAAGGTTTGCAGCCCAAGCATTCACCAAATCATCATCCAGACCACTGGAGTTTGAGGCAGCGGGGGCAGGCTGAGTGGACTCATAGATTAAGTCCGAGATCCCAGTAGCAACAACAGCTGGATCGGTGGACCCAGTAGATGCAGTGATATTGTGCTTTGTACGGTATGTGTCAATGAGCTTCGCGCTTCATATGTTACGAGGAAACAAAATAAGTATTATCATATGAAACCTAAAGATAGACAATAGCACCTAATAAAATAAAGAAAACGGGGAAGTAAGCATGCAATTTACACAACAAAGGTCAGCAGCAAGATCACCAAAGATGAACTGTACATTCTGGACTTCTTTTGATTAAAATGTTCATAAATAGTTAACTATAGTGTATAATCGTTCTTGGGTTTTGTCAGAATCTGGGATAAAATTTATACTTTTATTTGTCCTAATGAATAAGGATAATTACATGCAACACAATAAACTCTGTTGACCTAGATAAGCATCAACAAAAAAAAGCAGAAAGTCTTTTGGAAACTATAAATCCCATCTTCCCTATGCAAGATTAGTATTGTAAGTAAGTATTATGTATTAGAAGTTAGGCTGTCTTTGACTGATATAATAAGTTCAGAATACTACCTTATCGGGCCCAGTGGTAAATACTTGGCTCTAGGAATAAAGCAAAACAATGAAACAAAATCCAGCAGCCTCTCATGGTTTTCGTAGAGTTTTTTCAGCTCCTCGTCCTTCCATTCTTTGTTTGCATTATCGTGATGGCGTATATCCCTTGTTATCAAGGAAAAATTCATATGTCAACCATAATATCATATAGAGGTTACATGCACGCATCACATGAAAAAAAAAGAAAAGAAGGCATAAATTTCTTTCTTACTTGATTAATTCGTCTTGTCCAACATACATTTCATCAAGAACTTTTAACATCGGTGTTATTAAAACTCCAAGACCTGTACCACTAGCTCCTTGGTCTTCCCCATTACTCAGGTGCATTTCAGAAAGTTGAGACTGTACACCACCCTCTGCTAAGGTGTACAAAAACTCGTATATCTGCAGCCTGAAAGGTTCACCAGATCTAATGGCTATTGTAGTAAGAGCTTGAATTGCAACAATTCTGACCTGTGTATCCACAAAACATAAACATTTAGGCGGGAAACACTAGAAGTAACACTCATCTTAGTAGACTATTCTGGCATTATTGTGCCTATGCTTCACAAGAATCCAACTAAAACGCTCGGAAGAAAATCATATACATGATGTAATTAAGCATCACAAATTATAATCAGCTATTTTCTATATTAAGATATCTAAACAGATAGTAATAAAGATTGATAGAAAGAGAGACCAAACATGATTACTATAGTCAACTTGCACTACTTTGTTCTTATAGTTTCTGGTCAGGCACAATTACTACAGGTTTCACATTCTGTTTCATGGTTAAAAAAAACCCATTAAAAGCTACCTAACTAGACATCCTATTCGTTCTCACTTATAAAAAAAGGGTCTCAAACATGGTCTTAAATCTAGAGTACTCAAATGATGAATCAAATCAGCTACAAACCAAAATGTTCCTAGACATGGGTTAGGATCAGTGACCATTGCAAGGCAAGCCATCTACAAATTGATAAGAATATGGGTATGAAAATGTCCTACATACATTGTACAGGAGGGGTATAAATCAAAGTCTTATAAGACAGACCAAAGGGCACTAAGACCTTTACGCTAGCTTTATAGTGAGTTCTACCTACTTTGTGGGATTGCTTTGTGCCCTACTTCTATCACAAATTGTCCAATTAAAAACAATAAAAACCAAATCAAATATACGACCAGCAAAATATAGTGGTATACCTCCCAGCTTCCACTAAATGCACACCTCTGGAGGCGAGTTAATGCACCAGCTAGAGTAGGATTGCGAGAACTAGCAGCAGCAACCATTTTATCTGCATCCAACATCATAAGTGCTGTGCCTGGTGGAGTTGCAGATTCCCATGCATATTCTGATGCGGCGTAGTTTGCATTTTCTCCAAGGAACCATACCTGCCACAGTATTCCTTTTAAGATCATGTGTTGAAAACATTACCAAATTCATGTAAAACCTTATGAGGAAGTCTTACTGCTGCTTGCACCAATTTCTGCAGTGCCAGAGCTGACTTAGGATCTGATGCAGAGACCCTATCAATTGATGTCAGTCCAGCCATGGACCCCGGTTGTGGAGGTGGTAGATCGAGTACTATCGTGACTGCTTCCAGAGCTGTGTGTTTCCCGTCAGGACCAGCTCCAACAAGACATGTCTAGAAGTTAATCAGATGATAAATTGTGTTAAAAAATACTATCTGAGGTAGCAAAAATTCAGTAAAATATCCCACAATAATTTAAGCCTTGCAAATATACTTTACAAATATGATTTTTGTCCAATTATATAGCTTTAAAAGATTAAATAAACAAGCGTACAAACTTAAAGATCTAAAAATGTCCTAAACACAATAAAAATTTGAAACAGGACGAAATATACAACATATGTAAGTACATTATAATAGCTTTAGAATTATATCCGCAAGAAGAGAATACCTTCCAGAGCAGCTGTAAGACATCAGCGTCAATTTTCCCTGGAACTTTGGTGGCAAATATTCTGGCAATTTCGAGAAGAATAACAGCCATATCTGGAGTTGCCTGTGAAAGAAAAATTAAAAAGAGTTAACTAGTCAGAAGAAAACAGTTAACATTACTCCTCAATAAATCTGTTCAAGTTTTTCTTCAGTTTCAACGCAATGGATAAAAAAATTGATGGGGTCCATGATGTAACATGTTTCTGCCAGATAACTCTTGTTACAAAATCTAAGAAATTAAAGAGATTCCGTACATCAGAGAACTACTAAATACTTATAGGATTGTGGACAAACAACAGAGCTGCTTAACTTTGAAACAGTTCGCAACTACACTGCAAAATCAAAAAAGCCAAGAAAACATCATACTTACCTTAAAGCGGGCATGCAAAGTAAGCAAAACATCATTGACTAGAGCTGCGGGCCAACCAGGATCTGAAAGCTCCGAGGCAATGATTGATTTTAACTCATCCAATGATTCATCTGGACTTTGCATCCATATCAATGCTTTGATAACCATTGCCCGGACATACACGCACTCGCATGCTACTGTTGTCCGAACCACCTCCATTAATGCAGCTAGCAAACTTGCAATTGTATCACTGCGACCAGGCCCTGCAGATATGGATGATGTTCTCCGAATTCCTGCAAAAGTCGAACATATACAAAGTAGGAACATGTTAGAACATATATAGAATTCCTGCTAAAAATAAGGGTAAACAAGTAACCAAAGAGTGGGAAAGAAGGTAAAAAGTGATTTGGAACATGTTAAAACTCGAAAGATATAAGGATACCCTACATATTTAGATAATTCGGTAAAGAAAATCAAAGCAATAGGACAGAAAAACATGTTCCTTTGTTTACGTCTGAAGAGAAGACTGATAATATTATACTATTTTTGTAAGGACATCAGAGCATTGAGTTTACTCACATTTGTAGTTTTGTAACGATTCTAGCATATTGATGCGCCATCAGAGCATAGATGCAATGACTTAACTCACATTTGTAGTTGGTGACCTTTCAACGTATAATAAATAATAATACAACAAAATTGAACAAAACTCTTATAGACCAAAAGCTTGCATACAATTTTATGCTCCATACGAAATTAGAAATATATTTGTGCATCTGTCAGACATCTAACAAAATAAATAAAAAAGATTGTAATTCATATTAAGAGGATACTGACAATGTACCTTCTGGATGAGAACTTTCATTGGTCTCAGCATCATCTAGAGCATCAGAAAATGCATTTACATGAACGGATTCATCAATGTCCTGTAATCCCATAGCAAACGCTGCTGCTCTACTCTTTCCCATCTCTTGCACAACCCTTGCTGCTGCATGAAGTACTGGTCTTGAGAAACTGCGAAATGAGCTCTCTAACCTGAAAGAACAGGATCAATTTGCGAAAGTTCTTTAACAAGAAACACAACCATAACGATCATTACAATCCAAAGCAACATTCTAGTGAGGAAAGGGAATCCATAAGATCTGCAATTCTAAACACAGTCTTCCACCAAGCTAGGAGTACCTCCTCATTACAAGCTTAATAAGGGGCTGTGGACGCTTGGTTTTATTAGATTTATCCTTGGAGGACAAGGATGGTGCTTCTGGCAGCTTCAGGATCTCTCTCGTCAAGCGATACCACCCAGCAGCACGCTCATCCATCCTAAATGATGCAGTACATTTTGGTTATTCAATACCTTACAAAGAATGAACTAAGAGAAATCAAAGTCATAGAACTCATGCCTCTCAGTGTTATCGTGTTTTCCCAGAATGCACAAAATCGCCTCATAGCATACCCTTTCGCTTGGATCTAGGAGTAGCTGATAGAGAATTGAGTTGAACTGAGACCTAATATCAGGCCTCTCTGTAGGAAGATTGAAAGGAAACTAGCAACATGTAAGTTCTCAAAAGATCTCTCCCATATAGCCAGATAAGAAAAAAAAAAACAGAGCGAGAACGGGCAGCAGAAAGAGGTTGATAGTACTTACCATCTAATGCCCGAGCTCTAGATATTGAGTGGCACAACCTAGCCAGAGAAACTCTAGCAAGAACATCATTCATATGCAGGATATCTTGCAAAGCCCCTAATTTGGTGTACAGAAGAAAGGTATATCAGCTAACCCAGATCGTGTTCCAAACACTTCTTTATAATTAGCACAAATAAACACGAAATAACCAGCAAAAAGATTAACGTCAAGAGATAAAAGGCCTGGTGAGCATACCTGTTGGAGACGCAAGCTTTTCTGCAGCAAAAAGATCAAGAGACACATATCAAGTTTTGAATGAAAAACAGTTATGTCTCTACACACAGAAATAGAATGAAAAAAACAATATAAGGGGGAATAGAACAAATTATTTACCTAATGTCATTGCTACTGTATAGGGGTCTCTTGTGGCTAACTCAGATAGAATTTCCAGTGAATGCCTCACCGCAACAGGATCAGCAAAGAAAACACTGCAACATAAAAGTGTGAATACGAGAATAACTGTCCAATATACTGCATAATTAGGAATAGACCAAAAATTCAATTGCTCTTGTGAAACCTACATCACTATACTTAAATCCAATACTCTATACTTAAAAAGATAGTAGAAAGAACCAAAAAAAAAGTCTTACCCCTGAGCTGCACGGTGCAGAAAAAGTGGATTTCCTGGATCAAGAGGGAGTCTTCTCAGTGCACTCATAGCAGCGTATTGCAAGTTACTTCGCATAATCGACTAACAAAAACGAGATAAAACGCTCAAGTTAATAACAAAGTTTAGTGTTGACCTTCTGCAATCCAGAAGCTGTATACTCAAGTGAGGAAGAATTCTATTCGTCTGCCTACATATCTAGAAGCTAAGTTATCAAAGTTGTTCCTTTGGCTTATTGATAATCTGATATACGAATAGAATTGTAATGTTTTAAAAAAATGGTTTTATTAATTCAAATAACATTTAACTTGGGCCTTAAAAATCTGATAGCTAATAGCCAGAGTCTCCAGATGTGCAAACTCATATCATTATAGAGCAACTATGATACACTGCCTAATGCATGCAGTCATCAACAAGAATTTGAGAAATTTCTACCCTACAGCAGGCAAAGAACATGCAGAGCATTGTAAAAAAGAAAATTATAAAATGCAGGAACATGACTAGTATATAAGCCTTAAGTCTTTTCCTGGAGGAACCTAAGAGTTTAGAAAGATACCTCTTTATCACCCCCTTTTGTCCCAAATACACCTTTCTTTCGTTTATGCGGAACATCACCAACCTGAAAGCGACAAGAAAGATAAATCAGGGCCTCTGCATGTCACTGGGAAAAACCCCGTAAATTAAACCACACTCATATGAAAAGCAATAAGAATAAAATAGTATAATTGTATATAAATAAGAAAAGGTGGGACTACGGTTAAATCACGCAGAGTGCAGACAATGAACTACGCCAGTATTTATTAAAAATAAACAAAGCATCTTGTTAAAAATCATAGAGCATTGGCAGTCAGACAAACCTTTTCAAGAATGCCAAATACAATCTCATACAATTTTGACAAAAGCTCAGAATTGCCTGATGGTGAATATGTCAGAGCTTTCAAAGCTTGCAGTCGTCGAGCATGAACTGAAGAAACACATATGATAAGGTTAGAAATTCATCTCCAGTCACATTACAGATGGAAAGTTGGAAATCTATCTTAGATGTTGGTTCTCACTTCCATAACCCCCAAATTATTTAAATCCATACCAAAACTGACACCACATCTAAACATAACTACCTTTTGACGTCACTCTCAGCATTTGGGTCTAATCAAAAGAAAATTATAAAGGTACTGGGATATTTCTTAAAAAACATTAACAACTAATACCATTATAAAGATAAATAAGATTAAGACAGTCCAAGGCAGAAATGTATAAAATAAAACACTAAAGCCTGAAAAATGCGAGTGAAACTCACATTCAAATTCAGAATTTGTAGCTTCGTTTGTAAGTTGATTCACTATCCGAGGAACAACATCAGCTCTTGTGACTCCTCCACCAGCATCAATATCTGCTAGAGCATCCCAGTTAGGAGTGGGGATACCACCCCCTGGAGTCATGCCCGTATCGGACAAAATTCTAGCTAGGTAATAATAAACATATCGTAGCACATTCCTGTCTTCACATTGCTGATTAAGCTGTATCAATCACAAGAGAAAAAGAATGCTAAAAACCTGATGCCTCTCTTTGACGGATATTGTTTTTGAAAATGCGAATTTGTGAAGATCCATGATAATTTAATGGGTAGAGAAAAAAAAAACTCTAATAGAACAAATCATTTTAGATGCTCCATCATAAAGTTATAAAAAACGATACAAGAAACTGTACTTGATCTGACACTATCTGGTCGTCAAATGAGTAACCAGTGACACATACCATAAGAAGAGATGGGGCCAGAGAAGGATCAACGGAGTTGTACACAGCAAGCTTAGGGAACACGTGATTCACTAGTTGTTTCTGAGAACTTTTCTGCTCACTCGCGAGAAAAACAGTAAGAAAATTCAGATACTATTTTCAGCAGAAGAAGAGAGGTATAAAGGCAGAGCATAAGAACACAAACTTAAACCTGATCCAAAGTGGCAGCTAATTCATGAATGCTCCTTGCAAGTTGCGAATAGGAAACCGGCTGTGAAGTCATTTGCAACATAAAGTCGTGTTAACTACATCGAAACAAGACATAGGTATATTGACTCACCAAGACTCTATTTACAACAGAGACCCTATATACACTGATACCTCCTATTAACAATTCAAATCTACAACCACAATCTAGTTATCTTAGCTCCAATGATCCAGGGTTTAGTTCAAACACAGAGAAATGTGCCAAACAAAATTCAATTAGTAGATCGAACCTTCTTTTTCTGTCTCTGCCTTTGAGGCATGATATTGGCCTTAACAGGATTCAGTGCAGCTTTAGCAACAGATATAGTGTCGTTTTGGATCTGCATCAAAGTGGCTCTCTTCGATTTCTTCTCTCCTAGAGTCGTCTTCGTCGACATTGGATGGTGCAGATGCGAAGAAGACGATGCGGAAGCAGAAGTCGGCTGAGACGCCGTGGAGGATGCGGACGAAGAAGTAGATTGTGCAGGAACCGGGGTTGGATCCGCCGAGATCAGATCCATTAGCGTGGTACCAGACGATTCCTGTAAAAGTGAAAATGGAAGAAAGGTAAACTAGGATTCGAATCTTGGCCGGTGAAATACGGTGGAGATCCGGCGATGCTTACCGCCATAGCTAGTGGCAGATCGGAGGAGGATTCTCGGAGAGGATTTTAGTGACGGGCGATTCAACAAGACAAACGCAACTTTACAATTTTACAAAATTATCAAAATTCTAAACTTTTGTTAAATTGTCACGAAGCACGTGAATCTTTTATTTGTCATCCAAGGTTTTGTTGGGGTATTTTAATGGAAAAAATGTAATAAAAAAAACGTGAACTTTTAAATTTGGAATGAAAAATCAAGATGTAAACCTCAACGATTAGAAAGAATTTATCATCGCATCTTTTGATCAAGCTTTCTCTTGGAAATAACTTTTGAAATTGGTTAGGGAAAGATTGATTATGTTCTGCAAACTGTGCTGAAAAGGGTTTCTTGGTCTAGAGATATTCTTCTACTTAATTGAGTTCGTGTTGTGTAGGATGCGGCAAGTTGACGACGGCAAGATACTCGCCTATTCGGTGACTGTGACAAAGGGGATCGAAACCTAATTTTTATTAATTTGGGCATTTTGTTATAACCTATATAAATATGTATGTTTCTGAGAAACAAACATATGATGCTTCAGCTTAGTCGGTAAAGGAATGCTGTTTTATCTCAGAGGTTGCGAGTTCAATTCCTGAACTTGTAATAAAAAATTTAAATTCAAAAACAACGTTGTTTCATAAGTTAGCAGAATTTATAACAGAAGACTTAATTCTGTTAATTTTTTTTCCGTCAGTTGACTTAACGTCGTGCCCAAATTGTCAAAATCGACAAAAGTTATCTAATTAATTTTAAAGTCAACAATAACTTTGGTATTTAATTGACAATTCGAAAGTTCATTCTTTTTTTTCCCAAAAATTAAAAGTTCGCGATTTTTTTGACATTTTTCCCTTTTTTTAATCCTTCCTATTAAGATTGAATGGATTGTAGGACCGCGAAATCCTGATTTGCAATAAATTAAAAATCTTTATAAAACGATTAGGAAAGACGGTTTTCGAAAACGAGTGAACCCGAGATTTGATCTCTTTCCGTAATTCAAACTAGCTCCCACAGTGTGACGGTTTTATGAGCAGTGGATCGCAGAATACAATTACTATAAAACCGGTATCGCAACATTCGATAGCGGAATATGCAAACATGAAATAAACGATTTACTCTTGACTTATTTTGAGAAGAAAGGGAGAGAGGGAGAGAGTTTCGTTTTAGCTTTTAGCAAAAAAACGAGTGAGTACAATGAGAGGAAGATGTGTTCCTTTTATAGGAGAGAGGTGAGGAAATGCGATCTATAAATCAAAAGCAGAGATCGCGTGATTCGGAGTGATGCGCAAGTCAAAGACGTGGGCGTGATTAGCGGAACCATTATCACAACCGTTTAAGGAATTAAGATACGAATAAATTCGAATAAGGAATATTTGGATATGCTTTCAAGATTCCGAATATACCTTAATTATGCAAACGATATGGGCTTTCGTTTTGGGCCAAAAACTATTTTGCAAATATTACAAATAATGCAACAAAGCCTCATAAGTATTTTCCCCAAAAAGAACATTTTTTGTGGGCCAAAGGTCCACATTTCCCAAGAGCCCAAGGCCCAAGCCCAAGTCCAAGCCCGGCTCGGCTCGGCAAGACACGACGGGGAGGGGGGGGGCGTGTGTGTGTTGTTTTGCATAAAGGACTTGCATCTCCTATACCATAGTGTCCCTTCCCAATAACTAATGAACCATGTTAAATGGGTAGCACCATATATGCTAGAGGAGAGATCTTCAAACTTCTAATGTGGGACAAATGTCAATATTTGTTATTATAAGGTTTCAAGTTCACCACTTAGGACCTCAATTACTCATTCATAATAACTTCAATTTTTACATGTAACAACACTATCTTATAGTGTTCATTACAAGGAATCCAAAGACTCCATAATCCGGTCATTCCGGTGACGGCCATCACAAGAAAAGTCACCGGAGAGTTGGCCAGAGCCACTTGTGTAAAATTGAGTTCCAACAATCTCCCACTTGAATAGAATTGACTCTAAACATTTGAGACTTTAGACTGACTCGATAACCTAAACTGACTTAGACTTTACAGACTCAACTTTCAAGAGTATATGCGACAAAATAGATGTGTATGAGATAGTAGCGTTTTACAGCCTTAAACTATTCACTGTTAATCTGTCGAGTTTACTTGGCCAGGAGGTGAACATGATGTCTTAAACCACCCAAATTTTTATGTAAACCTAGACAACAGGTAAAACCCAACTACTTTTTCTCGTAAAAACAAGTTCTCTAGATTGTTTTCATTTTGGCCTTGAACAATCCTAGATTTCATGAGTGAACTTAGAGAATATAGCCTCACATTCTCCTAGAAACGGCCACATTCCACACTCACTAGGTGATTTGTCACTAGCATTTGGTTTAAGAAGTCTCCTGTAAAACTCCACTTATATATCAAAGCTTTGGACTCAATCATTAAAAGCATTGCTTATCCTTTATATGTACAAGAAGCACTGTTTATCATCCTGGAAACTGGGCTGCGACTAGTAGTCTTACAATTCTCCAAATAGATTTCATTTGATTTAGTTTTCCCTTTTGAACCTAGTTCTTGAGATCTCCAGTCATATAGGTGGGGTATCCATCAAAGCGACATCTTTAATTCATAGGCTTTAAACCCATTGCTCTTGATGATTGAATCACTTGATCTCGTGCCAAACCCTTGGTAAATAGATCCGCTAGGTTGTCGACCGACTTAATGTAATCGATCGTCATTACACCGCTAGTAATCAAGTGTCTAATTGTTTTATGTCGTCTTCTAATATGACGAGACTTTCCATTATAGTGGGTATTTTGTGCTCGGGCAATAGTCGATTGACTATCACAATGTACACGTAAAGCTGGCACGGGTTTCCCCCACATTGGAATATCTTCCAAAAAGTTTCGAAGCCAATCAGCTTCTTTGGCAGCTTTGTCTAGAGCTATAAACTCAGACTCTATCGTTGAGCGTGCCGTTGAAGTTTTTTTCTGTGATTTCTAAGAAACTGCTGCCCCACCTAGAATAAAAACATATCCAGTGGATTTCGAGTTTTTGGAATCAGCTATCCAATTGGCATCGCTATATCTTTCTAAAACTGCTGGTTCTTTACCGTAGTGCAAGCCATAACTTTTTGTGTCTTAAATAATTTAACACTCTTGTTATGCCTTTCCAGTATGTATGACATGTATTACTGGTGTACCGACTTAATACATTTGCTGCATGCGCTAAATCGGGTCTTTTACAATTTGTTAAGTACATAAGACTTCCGATAACCCGTGCATACTCAATCTGTGATACAGCTTCATCCGAACTTTTCCTCAAGTGAAGTTGACAATCTACATGAGTTTTTGCAGTTCCTTTCGAGTAGTTTTTAAACCGCTCTAATATCTTTTCAGCCTAATGTTCTTGAGACAAAGTTATTCCTTTAGGAGTTCATGTGATTTTAATCCCTAGAATAACATCTGCTAAACCCATATCTTTCATGTCAAATTGACTATGAAGCATATTTTTGGTTTGTTGAATTATATCTTTAGTGCTACCGAGGATGAGCATGTCATCTACATATAGACATAATAAAACATATGCATTACGAGTACTTTTAACGTTAATGCACTTGTCGCATTCATTAATGCTGAAACCATTTGACATCATTACGCTGGCAAATTTTTCATGCCACTGTTTAGGAGCTTGTTTCAGTCCATATAATGACTTCACAAGTCTACAGACTTTGTGTTCTTGTCTTGGGAGTACAAACCCTTCGGGTTGTTTCATATACAATAGAACCTCTATAAATTAATATTCTATAAATTAATAACGTCTATAAATTAATAAATATTTCGAGTTAGGATCAGTGTAAAAAGTGACACAAATCGATAAATTAATAAGATTATAATTTTTTTGAAAGTCCTATGTAAATATATGGTCCCATCAATATCATAAATTAATAATTGTATAATTGTATTAAGAGAATATTACACTGTGGGACACTTTTACAAAAACATTTGCTGGTTTAGACACTTTAAAAAGAGAAAACACTTTGTCAAGTCAAATTGTCCATTTTGCTCTTTTAATTATAAACTTTTTCTCGTCATTATTTCTTTCAACGCTTCATCTTCCTCTCTATTTTCTCTCTCTTTCCAAAACCAAAATCAAATCTTTTAGAAAAATCAAACTTCAAAACGAAGGCTACCACAAACTTGCTATGATTCCTTCCGACGATTGTCTTTGATATGATGATGATGTCGTAGTTGGTGGTGGCAGCGGCGGAGGGAGCTTTATGCATTATTGGTCGTCCCGTTCGGTGCCCCTTCTGCTACTAATTATTCCGGTGGTCTCTGATCTACAAAATTAGAGAGATCTCGATCTTGTTCTGCATCAGATCTATAAACTTTGAGAGTACGCTGTTTCCGATTGATTTAATTTCATGGGAGTAATCGCTTCCAATTCAAAGTCAAGACGAAGAAAGAAAAGAGAGGTTGAGACATAATGAAAATCAAAGTAACTTTTGTGGGTTTATAACGCTATACAATCGATGTACGTTGTTGAATTTCTTTTGAATCAAAATTCTGATGACATCTGAGAAGGATGGAGAGAGAGAGAGAGAAGAGAGAGAGAAGAGAGAAGAGAGTAGAAGAGAGAGAGCGAGAGAGATAGAGAGAGACGAGAGAGAGAGATAGAGAGTAGAGCAGAGATGAGACGAGAGCTCGCGTAGAAGAGGAGATACTCTAGGAGGCTCTTCTCGCTCTCTCTCTCTCCTCTCCTCTCTCTCCTCGTATCCTCTCTCTTCGCTCTCTCTCATCCTCTCCCCTCTTCTTCCTCCTCCTCTCTCTCCTCTCTCCTCAGTCCGCTCTACTCTCTCGTGCTCTCCTTGCTTCGTACGCTCTCATAGCCGATTTATCGTTGTGAACCAAGTTCGTACTTAATCAATCTTGAAAGTCGTACCTAATGTATAATGTCTGAATTTTTGAATGGAAGTCGAGGTTACAACCAATTGGGTAGTGAATTAATGTTAAGAACAATAAAATCTGCTTCTTAAGAGTGTAGTACAAACAAAGTCTTCGTTAAATTCTTTATAAAAGCTATGTAACTGACTAAATTGTGACTAAATGCAAATGTGGATAAATGGTCAAAGAAACATGGACAATGTATTTTGGATTGGCGTTTATTGTTCATGTTTAAACTTATATATTAGTATGAAATTAACTACCATGTGAGTCATTAGATGACCATACAGACTAGATTTTTTGGACAATCATTAATGGACAAGTATGTTTTTTATTTGCTGAGAATGTGTTTATACCTTGGTAAAATTAGCACTTTTTTGTTCGCTCATTCCACATTAACATTGGAACCCAACTCGATCAAATTCTTATCACCATCATAAAGCTCAATGTTTTATACAAGACAAAATCAACATAGTTTTTCACCGCTTTATAGCCACCACTTTTCAGCCACTATTTTGTAGCTACCGCTTCGTAGCGACAACATTGTTGCCACCACTTTGTAGCAACTATTTTGTAACCACCGCTTTCAAATCCCCAACATCGTAGCAAAACCACCATATATAGCTTTTTGGGGATCCTAGACTTGCTTTTCCAATTCTTCACCTTTTAATCTTAACTAATAAATTAACAAATCTCATCCATAATGAACAATCCATGATGTGTCATCCATAATGTGTCATCCATAATCAACAATCCATGATGTGTCATCCATAATATGTCATCCATAATGCACATACCATTAACAAAAATAGTCAGAGCTACAAACACACCCTCATCCATCAATGTTTGACATATCAACAATGAATAAAAAAAATAGAAAACAATACTTATCAAACCTGTAGTTTCACGTTTAGAGGAACATCAAATAAAAATCAGATTTTAATCAATTCTCAAAGTCAGATTTGATAAAAAATTAAAGTACGAAAAACGAACCGATCTCATGAATCCTATGAGAGTGCACAAAACTCACTATTCAAATAGAGTCATCATCTTTCATAGTCGTTCATTTGTACCATCACATGTACCATTGACCCATACAGAACCAGTTCTCTATGATTCAAAATTAACGAATCCAAAAATCGACAGTAAGACAAGAACATAGAAAAAGAAAAAGAATGAGATTATGAGAGACTTCGGTAGAAGAGAATAAGGATTTCCTTATTTTTCGTCTCAAAAAATAAAAAAAAAAGGAAGAATAATGCTTATTTTTTTGTGGACACGATCGATGATGGTGGGTAGAGAAAGAAAAATGGATTGAATATGCCTTAAACAATTCCATTACGTGGGTCTTTGTTTTTAATTAATATTTTTAATCAATTAATGGTTTAATTTGGAAAGGATATAATTGTCTTTTTATCCTGCAAAAACAAGGAAAAGTGTCTCTTCCCTATAAAGTGCCTCAAACGGAATAAGTTTTTCTAAAAGTGCCTATTAGTGGTACATTCCCTTGTATTAACTATATATATGTAATAAATTCTTTAAATATTTTTATAATAATTTGCTTAAATTCATATCTGTTCTTTATTTGACTATATATTTTATATTTTATTGTATCAAAATTTTTGGTGTTGTTTTCTATATATTATTATTATGAAAACATTATTATTGTAACTCGTTCTAGAAAAGATTTTTCTATAATAAAAGACATCTTACAGAAATTTTTAAAGTTACTATATTAAGAAAATCTCTCTATAAATTAATAAGTATTAATTTATCTATAAATTAATAAATATTAATTTATTTATAAATTAATCTCTCTAAATTAATAAAATTTTACAGTCCCAACATTATTAATGTATAGAAGTTTTACTGTAAATTTCTTCTTCTAAATCTCCATATAGAAAACCTGTTTTACATCCATTTGATGGATTACCAGGCCTCTTAACGCTGCTATTCCGATTAGCATTCTGATTGACTTTATCCTCGAAACAGAAAAATAGGTGTCAAAGAAATCCAGACCTTCTTGTTGCCGGAATCCTTGTACCACAAATCTAGCCTTGTACTTACTATCGGTTTTTGTTTTTGTTTTGAAGATTCATCTACACCCTAGTGATTTAAACTCTTCAATCATTACTCTCAGTTGCACAATACGTCAAGATCAACCAATCCCTTTAACAATCGTAAAGTTCAGGAACATGAATCAAGATATGCATCGCTAGTGAACTCATTTGGCGAAGGACGGGTTATGAGACAAAGATGGTCCTTTTAAGGTGGTTCAGACTTTAATAACAAGGGGCTCTCAATAAAAAAAGACTGATCTTTAGAAGAATGCTAAATGTAAGTGCCAACCTATACATACAAGAATAGCACCTCATCTACCCAATGACATAAACCGTGAATAACAAGTAGATGGTCCTATCTCTAAACCCAATGATGATCCTAAGTCTACCATATTTCACTAAAGGCATATTTCGATTTTTTTTCTTGGATCAACTCATTTTCTTTCATTTCTTTGGCTCTTGATCTTAAGGAGAAACTTTCCTTAAGCTCTATGAGTCTAGTCTAGTGTATTGGGTTTTTCTTAAACTCTAATGGCTCTTATGATTTTTTTTCTGTTTTTGGTGCCCTTTTTTCTAGAGTATATCTTATCAATTCTATGCTTCCCAAACATTCACTAGACCTCAATATGATTTTCAGCTTTTTTCTCCTAAAGATTCTAACCCGTTTTCTTTCTTTTTCTTTTCATACTCAATCTCAATCCCCAAATAAGTTCTCACCTACTCCTACCAAGTCCGAAAACACGGATTGGAACTACATGGGATACTACTCTTTTCGGCTCAGCTGGGAATACATCAGGCTTGTGCAGAAGTTTTGTGGCTCTGTTAGAATGTTCAGGCATATACTCGAACTCCAACTCTTCGTCTATCAGCTCATACCTCTCTGTCATTGCTCTCTTCCCTCGAGCTATCTCAGCTCTTCTCCTGAAATTTTCATATTCTCTTTATTCTCTTTCTAGTCTTGAAGACGAAGACTCAGCCTCATCCATGTGATAGTCAAGATCCATTGACAAACCATAATTGTAATTGCTCATGATAGTCCTGAAAAAGAATTAGAACTCAAAGTTCAAACGTTAATAGGTTAGTCTTAGAGAAAACCACAAAACTGGAATTGTTCTTAAAAGGCAACGAAATGGACCAGTGTGGTCAAGTAGACCTGGTACTCGGTCGAGTATGGTAACTCTTGTTCCTTAAGACATCTTTCACGATGTGAATCGAGTAGCAGAGAGCAGTGGTCGAGTAAACCTTGTGAGATCGAGTGGTTTTTCTCGACGAAAGCACCGAGGATCGAGTATCTCTTCGGTGAACCGGAATTAAAAGACCTGGAACCTTGAATCGATGGTCGAGTGTTCTTGAGGTTTCGTCAGCTTCGAGGTGATGAACGGACTTGCGGATAGAGTTAGCCTGCAGTTTTTCGACGGAGAGCTCGACGACGGTGCATAGGTCGAGTACAATGGTTGAAACCAAATAATGGAGATGGTGAACTTGCTAAAAGCGTGAGGAGATGAGTGAGACGATGAACTCGATTGTGGAGGCGTAGCAGTGGTCGAGTATCTTTGGACGTCAAGGTCGAGTATCTTTGGACGAGAGAGAGATGGCGTTTTGTGGTGAAGGAGAGAGATTGGGGTGTCGGTGGTGGAAGATGAAGAGAGATGGGATGTAACTTTTAGTGTTTGAAGATGAGGAAAGCAATTTCAAAAGGTGTGGTGGAGAATGAATTAGTAATTCTCTCTCCATCTTATCCTCAGGGAGAAAACGCGTGTGGTCCACGCTTCGTTGACTTGTTTTTAAGCTCTGTTCCCTGTTGACTCGATAAACCTCAGTAAATCCCGAAATCCTATGTAAATTTCTGTTGGTCGAGTATATTGTTTAATCGTTTGATCGAAACAACATTATACTCGATTTCCACCTCTGGTCTCCACATTTCTTATGTTGGTCGAGTACTTGGTCGAGTATGAAGGCTCAGAATCATCAAACTTACTCGACCACATTTCCTCATCAACATGTGGTTAGTGTGATCGAGTGACATGTTAAAGCTCCAACTGAAACACTCGATCTCTACAGCATGTGGCCGAGTGACTCTTTGAGGTTGAATCCATTACACTTAAACATTTACAGTTATCTCCTGAAAACACTAGTAAAATGCATCAAAAATAACAAGGAAAACAAAAATATGTATAGAGAAAGGGATGGGACTTCCTCCCAAATGAGCTTGTTTTAAGTTATTAGCTTGACTACCTTGCTCCTTTAATCATCAAGAGGTTCCTGGAGATGAACTGAAGTCACCTCTGGAAGGATTTGATCTGCTAAGTATTTCTTGAGCCTTTGACCATTTACTGTGAAATCTCCACTCTTACCAGCTAGAGTGACTGCTCCATAAGGACGGACTTTAGTGACACAGAACGGACCAAACAATCTAGACTTAAGCTTTCCTAGAAAGAGTTTCAAGCGAGAGTTGAATCGCAGCACCTAATCACCTACCTGGAAATCCTTGGTGATGATCTTCTTGTCATGGAAAAGCTTAATTCTCTCCTTGTAGATTTTAGAGCTCTCATAAGCTTCTAAACGGATCTCATCAAGGTCACTGAGTTGGATCAACCGCTCCTCCTCAGCGGTTTTTATGTCGAAGTTCAAGAGTTTAACCGCCATAATAGCTTTGTACTCGAGCTCAATAGGCAGGTGATCTGATTTTGCATAGAGAAGATTGAACGGAGTTGTACCAATGGGGGTCTTGAAGGTGGTCCTATAAGCCCACAATGCGTCATCGAGCTTTGCAGACCAGTCTTTCCTTGTAACCGCAACAATTTTTTTCCAGAATTGCTTTTATCTCCCTGTTGGAGATCTCAACCTGCCCGCTTATCTGTGGATGATAAGGAGTGGCGACCTTGTGCTTTACTCCATGCTTATTCAGGAGGTTCTCAAAAACCTTGTTGATGAAATGCTTTCAACCATCACTGATTACTACCCTGGAAACTCCAAATCTCGGGAAGATTATGGTCTTGAACAGTTTCAACACAACTTTTGCATCGTTAGTAGGATTGACAATAGCTTCGACCCACTTTGATACATAATCTACGACGATCAGTATATACTTGTTACCGTATGCAGATGAGAATGAACCCATATTATCGATTCCTCATACATCAAAGATCTCCACTTCCAAGATTGGGTTCTGAGGCATCTCATTCCTCCTGCTGATATTGCCCTTCCATTGGCATCAATCACATTTTGAAACAAACTCATGAGCGTCCTTAAACATTGTTGGCCACCAAAAGCCTGCTTGTAGAATCTTTGACACTATCTTGAATGTCGCGAAGTGGCCACCATATGCAGAGCCGTGGCAATGTAGCAGGATACCTTCTACTTCATCTTCTGAGACAAATCTCCTGTAGATCTTACCTTTAAAGAGAGTGTAAAGGTAAGACTCATCCCAGTAGTAATGGTGTATATCCCTGAAAAACTTCTTCCTTTCATAACTAGTCAAGTTGGAGGCTCTACTCCGTATGCCAAATAATTGACGTGATCAGCATACCATGGAGATCTTCCCTCAACAGCATTCAGTTGGTGGAACTCTTTTCCGCTGTAAACTCCCACCGAAGAATTCTACAACCATAAGTTGCTCTTCTGGCATTGAGTCGTGAATCGGAATAGGTTTTTCAATTCTCATTCTTGAAAGATGGTCAGCTGCACCATTTTCAATGTACTTCTTGTTTACTATTTCCTTGTCAAACTCTTGCAGCAGAAGTATCCATCTCAACAGTCTTGGTTTAGTATCCTTCTTGGCATACAGATGCCTCAAAGTTGCATGGTCTGTATAGACAGTGAACTTAGATCCAACCAAATAGCTTCTTAACTTCTCAAATGCGAATACAACAGCTAGAAGCTCCTTCTCAGTTGTTGCATATCTTCCTTGAGCTTCATGCAACGTCCGCCTGGCGTAATATATATTACGTGAAGCTTCTTGTCTATTCTCTGGCCTAGTACAGCTCCTACAGCGTAATCCGATGCATCGCACATAATCTCGAACAGATAGTCCCAATTAGGAGTTCGAACAACAGGAGCAGATACCAAAGCTTCCTTGATGGTGTGAAAAGATTTGAGGCAGTCCTCATCGAATTCGAACTCGGTCTCCTTGCATAATAGTCTAGTTAACAGCTTGGCTATCTTGGAGAAATCCTTAATAAACCTCCTGTAGAACCCATCATGACCAAAGAAACTTCTAATGTCTTTGACAGTTTTTGGTGGCTGCAACTGCATCATCACTTCAATTTTTCCCTTGTCAACCTCTATACCCTTCTCTGATATCTTGTGACCCAACACTATGCCTTCCTTCACCATGAAATGACACTTTTCCTAATTGAGAACAAGATTAGTCTCTTCGCACCTGGTCAATACTCTGCCAAGATTCAACAAACATGAGGAGAAGGAGGGGCTATAGCCGAAAAATTGTCCATGAAGACCTCCACCATCACCTCGATTATATCCGAAAATATAGAGGTCATACACCTCTGAAACGTTGCAGGAGCATTGCATAAACCAAATGGCATTCTCTTATAGGAAAATGTTCCATAAGGACATGTGAAAGTGGTTTTCTCTTGATCATTAGGGTGAATTGGTATTTGGAAGAAACCACTATAGCCATCAAGAAAGCAATAGTATGGATGATTAGCTAAGCGTTCAAGTATTTGATCAATGAATGGTAACGGAGAATGATCTTTCCTAGATGCAGCATTTCGCTTTCTATAATCAATACACATCCTATGTCTAGTTATAGTTCTAGTCGGGATCAATTCATTTTTTTCATTTTTAACAACAGTCATTCCACCTTTTTTAGGGACGCAATGCACTCGAGAAATCCAGGTACTGTCAGAGATAGGGTATATGACACCAACATCAAGCAGTTTCAAAATTTCTATTTTCACTACTTCTTTCAAGTTAGGATTTAACCTCCTCTGTGGTTCAATGCTAGAATAGGATTCGTTTCAAGATGGATCCTATGATTACATAAATTAGGTGAAATTCCCTTAATGTCAGATAATGAATAACCAATTGCTCTCCTATACTTTCTAAGTTCAGAAAATAGCAGGTTAACTTCATCATCATTTAACTCAGCATTAATGATCACATGGTAAGTAGAGTTTGAACCAAGGAATGTGTACCTCAGATCTTTAGGAGGTGGTTTGAGATCAACCTTGGGTGCCTTGAGTTCAGACCAGTCATGTGAAGCTGGAATGATCAGCTCCACAGTGTCGCTGACAGTTGCGATCGAGTGATTGGTCGAGTATGTCCTCGAGTGAGCAGGTTGAACCTGTGTTGACCCTTCTTCACTCATCGTCACTACCTCTGTTGTTGCCCCATTCAATTACTCAAAGGGTTCTAACTCTTCCATCGCTTTATGTGAGTCTAACAACTTCTGGTAGCCTAAGGTGATCTTTGGTCAAAGCACTATTAAGGTGATCTTCTTCTGCAAGCTCTTCCAGTAACTCGTCAGCTAACTGATCCATTTCTTCGATCCAAAAGAGTTGCCCTTCTATGGTAGGCTTCTTCATTGCATCTTTGACGTCAAAGGTCATCTTAAAGTCTTTGCCAAGGTTTAGATCAGTCTTCCCTTTCTTGACATCAATCATAGCTCCTTCAGTTGCTAAGAAAGGTCTTTCCAAAATCAAAGGGTCTTTGGGCTCTTCATCCATCTCCAGAACTACAAAGTCAGTTGGTATCTCTACAACTCCAATCCTGATTGGTAGGTTTTCAAGTAAACCGTGAGAGATCCTTACTGATCTGTCAGCTATGATAAGGAATATGTTGTAAGATTTGTATTGAGTGAACCCCAATCTTTTGGCAAGGGAGAGTGGCATGCGACTGACTGATGCTCCTAAATCACATAGGCCTGTTGAAAGCCAATGGACCTAAAGAGCATGGTAGAGTGAATGAACCAGGATCACTAAGCTTCTTTGGAATTATCTTCTTCTGTATAATAGCACTGCATTTGTGACTCAATACTACTATTCCTTGCACTTCTTGAATTCTCTCCACGATCAAGTCTTTCAGAAACTTGTGGGAATCCGGGATTAGTGCTAGAGCGTCAACATGAGGTATCTGCAACTCAACCTCCTTGATGTTCTTGGCAAACATAACTCTATACTTATTTACCAATGCTTTCTTGTGAAGGCAAGGAAATGGAAGATGGGGTTTGTAAGGAGGAGGAACAAAGAACTTTTCTTTATTCCTGACATCAACTGGTTTCGAAGCAGTTGGTGATGTTACTAGGAATGGTGGTCGAGTAACATGGTCGAGTGGCTGCTCAAGTTGTTTGTCAGCTTGATCTTTACTGAGACTGAATTCCTCCCCATCTTGATATACACTATCCTCAGTGACTGTCTTAGGTTCCTTTTTGGTTGGAAGTGCTTTTCTATTGCGCAGGGTGATAGCATGAGCATGTGCAAATTCTTTTGGATTCTGAATTGATTTTCTTGGAAGTTGGCTTGACTGTTTCAGAGCGGAAGTAGATGCAGAATTTTCCTCCAGGTATCTGACTTCGGAATTCAGTGTCTCCACCTGGACATTTAGATCATTGTAGCTACAGTCCACCTTCCATGGAGCCAGATGTTTGTCCTTGGAGCAGCTGTTGTAGCATTTGTTTCATATCAGCGTCGGGAGGAGCAGGACCTTGGTGTTGCTGAGGTGCAAACCAAGGTGGTGGTTGCTGCTGGTAGTTCCCCCGAAATTGCTACATTGGATCAAAACCTTGGTTGTAGGGAACAAAAAGTTTATTCTGACCTTGTTGTTGATGTGGAGGATACACTTGATCCTGTGGATTAGTAACATTGGTGCTGCGATAGGAGAGGTTTGGGTTGTTAGTCTTGAAGTTGTTGTACCCTTTGTAGCCACCTTGATTGTTGATGTATCTAACTTCTTCTAACTGGTTCCCCTCCCCATCTTGGACTTGATACTCCTCGTCATCAACAAGGAAGTGCACATGCTTCTGCTGGCTAAGAAGAATCTTGTCCAGCTTGTCATTCAGCGCTTTAATCTCCTTCTTGTGTTTGCCATCCGAGTCAGCTGTTATGGTCCGAGTCAGCATTCTTCAACATCTTTATTCTGGAAATTTCCATTGATGGCGGTATCCAGAAGCATTCTTATCCGTGGTAGAACACCTTTGTATAGAGTGCTGAGCAGAGAGGCTTTCTTGAAGTCATGATGAGGGCATTGGTTAATGTAACCTTTGAAACGCTCCCATGCTTCACATAAGCTTTCACCAGTCTTTTGTGAAAAACCAGAGATCTCATTTCTGAGTCTTGCAGTTCTGGCGTTGGAGAAAACCTTTGCTAGAAAGGCTTTTTTGCAATCATCCCAGATGGTGATTGAGTCATGCGGCAGATTTTTTCCCCAGATGTGTGCTTTGTCGCCCAAGGAGAATGGAAACAACCGGAGCTTAAATCCTTCTTCACTAACCCCGTTGATTTGGTTAGGTTGCAGAGCCTATCAAATTCATCCAAGTGGTCGAGTGGGTCTTGCATAGGCAGACCATGAAACTTGTTCCCCTGAATCATCGAGATGAGACCACTCTTAATCTCGAAGTTGTTGTTCTGGATAGCAGGAGGTGCGATTCCTTTCCTCTGACGGTGATCCCGTGGTGCATCTCCAGCACCAATGTTTGTAGGGTCATTCTGTTGATTTTGTTCATCAGCCATTTCAAGTGGTTGTTGGGGTACAAGGTTGACTGTGTTTCTCCTTTCTCTTAGTTCACGAGCTATGCGGTCGATCTTATCGTTGTAAAGGAGGTTCTGGTTGTCGGTTGATCGAGTTTGCAAACAGCAGCAGAGTGGTACTTGGATCAAGAAGACAACAAGAAAAACACATAGTTAGTACCGGAAATGAAAATTGAAAAAGAACTTGATCTAAACAAGTCTGAAATCTTAAATGTAACAAACAAACACCCAATTGGCAACAACGCCAAATTGATAATAGGTTTTTAGTCAATTATCCTAAAGCACTATCATGTCATTGTAATACTGAAGGTTGTCAATCCAAATGGGTGTTATGCTAATAATCAAGATGCAATCAGAGTTCACAGAGTCAAGCCAAGCAATAGCAGGTTTTGAGTTTCTAACAGTTCTAGGTGAACATGCAGGAAACAGAAATTCAAGCAGAAACAGTAAACACTCGACCAACACAGCTTGTTACCAAGTATTGGGTGCGGACGAGTGACAGGTCGAGTAAACAGCAGAGACAGTGGTTAAGATACTCGACTGCACAGTCTGTTGCCACACAACTGGGTGGTCGAGTATCACAATGATAACAGGCAAAAAATGCAAAAACTAAGCAACAGGCAACAAGATGCAGTAAACAATAGCAGAGTAAACAAAGAAATCAATCAGATGAGGAATTCCCGAGGATGGGGTAATTGAGTAGTTTCGTTTCCTCAGTTTACAGGTGATTTACATGGTCAATATACTATCCTAGACAACAAGTTCGATAACCAAATCTAACTGCCACCGCAACAAAGACCATCAAGTTAAACTAGTCTCAGACTCAATCACCATTGACGAGAACTAACCTAACAGACATTACAAATCAACAAGTTAAAGTCAAAACGCTCCCTGTAACCAATACCTTGGTAAAAAGCCACGAATCTCTGGAATTAGTGGTTCAGACATTTCATCAAATACCTTTTGTTAATAAAATGTCTGGGCTCAAATTCCAGTTGATCTGAAAGCAATAAGCATTAAGAACAACTAATCCAGAAGGGATCTATAAATCCAACTCAACCACCTAGCATACTAGGGATTCTAAACTACTCTAACCCATCCTTAGAAACCTAGTCACTACTCAGACATCATTGCAGAAAACATAAACGATGAAAATAATGAAAACATGATAGCAACAAAGTAATAGCAAGATGATAACATGATGAACAACTTAGTAAACGCAATAAAAAGCAAATACTGAATAGATTGAGAGAAATCCGGATTCCAAAATGTCAAGAACTCAAACTGTCTACGGAATAAAAACTTGTTCTCGAAAATGTAAAGTACATGCTACTTATAGCAAAATATTCCGAAACCCTAATACTCAACACGACATCATATTGGGACGGATTAAGAATGGTACTCAACCTAGGTGGTCGAGTAGTGGGTTGAGTGACAAGCCGGAGTCTTCTTCTCTTCCTCATGCTCGAGTGTCTGGTTGAGTGCGGAATCGAGAAGACTCTAAAGCGGCGATGCCTTCTACTCGACCAGGGAGTCGAGTGGTGAACCAGAGTGTTGCGGTCGAGTGACTAGCTGCAGGGGTCGTGACCGAGTACTTCAAGAAGGCTAGGATGGCGGTACTTGAGCCCGTGGTCGAGTATGTTGATTTGATCAGGTACACTTCTTCCAATTAGCTCATCAGCAGCTCCAAATCACCTGAAAACAACACAACTATGCAATATGCATGCAAAACTATCTTAAACATGTAAAGTGATGACAAATAATAAGAAATGATATAAAGCAGTGGTTATATGATGCTAAAGTGATGACAAAGGGATACTCAAAACGAGTAAAATGCACACTTATCAATAACCTATGTCACTTCATTTACTTCTGCAAAATCATCATCTAAAATTTTTGAAATCCTTATAAAATTTTGTAGTCCCATTGTAGCCATTACCACTCTCTTCTACACATGAGTATTGAGAAAATGTCTCGGCCATCCCTTTCTGCCAAACTGTAATCCCATATCTCTCCTAACAAATCATAAGTGAATTTTGATTTAATTTTAAATCGAAAACTGTGTATATTACTTGTATACCCTAACCGAAATCCAATTTTTACAGTCAAAATCTGGATCTATTCGACCCACACCCGACTCATCTCTCCCAAACGGATATTTCTCTAGATATTCCAAGTTTCAACATTTTTCTCTTCAATTTTTGAAACTTT
>JAEFBJ010000096.1:0-25000 GCA_019202805.1 Arabidopsis suecica
CACACGTAAAACAAAAAGCTAACGTCGGTATATATCTACGGCATTCTGAAAAACATTGGGGATTTAGAAATTTATAGGCCATTGTTTGTGAAATTGGTATCACGTACAACGATTCTGTTTAGTATCACATAATGTTTTTAATTAGCGTTGTACGATTGAGGTTGATCATTGTTGAGAAATTATTGGTTATTGAAATTATACGTTGAATAAATTATTTGATTGACATTTGATATTTTTTTCCTCTAATTCATATGTGTTGTCTTTCAAACTCTTTTTTTTAATTCTAATTGCAACATAATAAGTCCCTGTATAGGAGGGGCATAATGCTAGTAAGACTATATTTCAGAGCCAAACAATGGTAGTAAATAAACGACTATTTTGGGACCAATTATTTACGCCCAACTGTAATAATTTTTTAGTAGTTGAAGGTGTTTTCGACAGTTTTACGACCTATATAGGAGTCGAAAATGCCTTGTTTTCATGTTATAATTCCACAAAATTATCACATTTAAAGTCAAGTACATTTGCTCCATGTCTACTATCTGCAAATATTTTAATTAATTTAATAAAAACTTAATACAAACTACAAAAGAGAGAAGAAATAATAAGCAACATGCACCAGAACATTTCAAAATAACATAACATGGAAAATCAACAAAACCATGCTTTCATTGAAAATAACTTGCTGGAGATTTCTCTTTTTTTTTTTTTTTTTTTTTTTTTTTTTTTTTTTTTTTCTGGAGATTTCAGTTAAAGAAAATGTCGGAGATTTAAAATTAAAAATGATCACTGATTTTTCTTTCATCTTAAAATTTAACAAAGTGGTCAAAAAGGAAGTTTACTGGCTTCTTATTCTCGTTTTTGATTTCGTCCATCTTTCCGGGATCAAGAAAGTCGCAAATAAATATGCTACGACCAGGGTTTAAGTGCATAAATTGCTTGGAGAAGGAGTTCTGAGTTCAGACAAGGCGAAACTTGCACACTATATTGATGGGAAATGGAAGAGAAAGAAAAGGAGAGAAATGTGCAAATATACACCAAAGAGTGATGTGAATATCTAAGAAAAAATAACCTCACAATAATAACAATAAAAGAAAAAGAAGCAATAGACTAACATAACATGAAAAATCAAGAAAGTAACAAGACATACTAGAAGCCGCCATGTTTTGATGAGAAGCACTTAACTGATCTTTTATTTTTTTACTCAGCATATTTATTTCTTTTCTATATTTTGTGAGGAGTTTCGGAAAATCAGTGATGGTGAAACTATGTGAGGAACAATGGGTATTCTTACACCTTAAAAAGCAAAAATATGATGTCAGAGAGCTCCCATTTTTTGTATAATCAAAATGCCAAATATATTCGTTGGTAACAAAGAAATCAAGGAAACCTAATCAGATGTTTCATTATCTGTTGTTATTTGTGCAAACGTACATATGGACTAAATGTTTTTTTTTCTAACTATATGAAACGATAAATTTACATATATTTTATACTTTAAATGAATGAAACCTAAACTCATGATATCATCGAAAAATTTACGTTTATTTTATATGTATCATCGAAATTGAACTATTAATGATATTTACAATGTACTGGATCTAAAAAAACTAATAATAAAATTCATATGATTTGTTTTAGTTTCAGACCAAACAACTAAATTACAATATCAATAAATCTCATAATTAATAGAGATTTACATGTAGACTAGTGTTGGATCTTAAAAACTAAAAATATAATTCATTTTCTAAGCACACGTATATATAGTTTTTACTAATTAAATTGTTTTTCTTAGTTATATGTATACACATTTTGGCAAAAAAAGTAATAATAGCTATATATAGATTAAGGTAACCAAAAAGAAAGAAATAAACAACAACTATGAGTACGCCTACAAGATACTTTATATGGGACTTAGTAGTCCAAACTTCCAAACTTAAAGAAAAGTATAACTAAGGTAATTAGGAAAACTGACTCGTTTCAAAGTGTCTAATTGACACATGAGTGTGGTCCAAACATAAAGTTTGTTTTTCAGTTCCAGCTTAATACAAAACTCAGAAACCGTAGTATCCTTTTTAAAAACCCTGAAAATCGATTTCAATGGAGAACCTGGATTGGCCCAGTTTCTGAATGCACGGTTGCTTGTGGACTATTTAGGTGTGGTGGTTAGGGTTTGCGAAGGGGCTGAAACTGAACCGGTTGAGTTGGTAGGGCGAGGGAACGTGAAGTTTCTGTACGACGGTGGGGATTCTTGCAAGGTAGAGAATCTTAATTCTCATATGTGATCTGGTTTAATCTTCTTTAACGTGTAATTGGTTGGTGAAATGCAGGAAATCTAACAAGACAGTAAGCTTCAACAACATTGTAAGAGAAATACCAAGTAGTAAAACAGCTAAACATGATCACTATTTTACTTAGGCTTTTGTTAGATTAGTTTCAAACATGTGTTTGTGTGTTTGTTTATTCAGATTAGCTTCAGATTACTTAGTTTGTTTCTACGCATTAATTAGATTCCATGGTTTAAATGTGATGTTTGAGAGTGATATTTCTTTCCCAAAAAAAAAGCTTTGAGGTAAAGAAATAAAAAGGATTTGCTCTTGTTATATCACCATTCTTCATAATTTGAAGAAAACCCCCTAAACTTCCTAGTAAAGAAAAAATCATAAAAAACTTATGTTGACCATGTTAAATAAACCCAAAAAGTCAACTCTAATTATTTAGTAATTCAGAAACGCAGTTAAGCCTTTGTTATTCCAGTCCAAGTTCCTCAAATCAATCCCGCCTTGATATAATTTTGAATATTAGGTAATTGCTTCTCATCAACATTTTAAAACAGAGGATGTAGAGAGGAATCGTAACTCAAACTTAAAACATCATTTTTTGTTAGCTTTTTGTCGGTATGTTTCATGAATCATCGTTTTATGTCTCTTTGTATTTTGATCGACTGATTGTTTTGTTCCTAACTTGAGATTATTTTCTGAATTTTAGATTTTCTTAGTTTATTACTTTGTTTGAGGTTAATGAGTAAAGATAATGCTTTTGTTACTTTTTCGATTTTGTTTTCTGGTTTTATTTACTGCTTAAAAAATACACTGTTTTTTTTCAAGGAAGTTCATTGACATCATTACTTTTGATGTTTTAATTGGTTGTTTAATACCTTGATGTTAATTAACTGACACAACTGCTTAATGTCTATCCTAGGATCCTCGTGCTGTTCTTGTTGGACTATTGGTAGGTTTGTGTACATTTCAACACATAACCATGAGGCAAGGTATTATGAGGTATGGATTTTCTCACGGTCTTTTAGTCTCTCTATTCCCTAGTGTGTTTTTGTGATGCATGCCAAACTAATTATATTTTAATCCACACTAAGCATCAAAACCATTATTGTAATAAAGTTCGTGCTGAAGTACCGAATCCGAACTCACTAGATTTTGTTCTTCAATCCTAAGTTTCTTCAGCTTACTTTTGATTCACTATGTCACAAAACAACAATAAGTATTAGTATTAGGATAGTAAATTTTTCCGATTATGATAAAGGACATGGGATTTGTTTAGCTTCCATTGGACTTATCTTTTCTTATTCTTTAGTTTGAGCTTTCTCTATATAAGCATGTTACCATCGAAACATGTTCAATAAGAAAAAGCAGAGCAATTCATTACTTTAGGAATTAGCAAGAAATAAGTTTCATTACGTTTAATTTATGGACATGTGACATCTTGAATGCGATTGATATACGTTTGTGCTTGCAGATATGAGAACTCTATTTTGTAGTGTAAAATCTTAAAGCGTATCATTAGAGACCTATACAAAATGTTTTCTTAACGAGACAACCCTTTGTATTTGTTTGTTTTTCAGGTTGATCATCGCTGCCATCTTTGTCATGGTATGCGGCTACGAGGCGACGGTTCTTCCGCTGAAGAGGATGATTCCGCCGAGCCATGAACTCGACCTCACTCAGCTTATGACATTTGATTCTGCTCGGCATGGAAGGTTGTTACAGTCTCCTGTACACGGATCTTTCAACTTTCCAGTTGAAAGAGACACTAGTATACTTCTCTCAGCGTATGATCCTTATATCTCAATACTTTTATTTCTTATGTTTCTTGATTTGATCCATATCTCAAAATACTTTCTAAAGATAATTTCCTTCTGTTCTTGTTTTGCTTTCATAACAGGCTTTACTACACAACAGTACAAATTGGGACACCTCCAAGAGAGTTGGATGTGGTAATTGACACGGGAAGTGATCTTGTATGGGTTAGCTGCAATTCCTGCGTCGGCTGCCCGCTCCAGGTATAACCTTCATTTCAATTCTCGGAAACATTTTCTTCATGTTTTTGTATCTGATCACTTGTTTTGCTTCTGTTTTGTGGCAGAATGTTACTTTCTTCGATCCTGGAGCCTCATCCTCAGCTGTAAAGCTGGCATATTCTGACAAGAGGTGTTCCTCGGATCTACAGAAGAAATCCCGTTGTTCGCTACTTGAAAGTTGTACCTACAAGGTGGAGTACGGTGATGGAAGTGTAACCTCTGGCTACTACATATCAGATCTCATTTCTTTCGATACTATGTCCGGTAACTTGACCGTAAAGTCATCTGCTCCCTTTCTATTTGGTTAAGCTAATTCTTTTACTTTATTATGTTTTCTCTTAAAAGAAATGCAAAATGTTAAAATATTGAGAACATATAGTAGACAATGTGAAATTGCATACTATATAACTCGCTCTTGATGTTTTAAATGCTTCACGTTAATGAACTTAACTACCAAACTCTGTTTTTTGGTCATATGTTTACTCCTAAGAATGGAGTTCTGTTGTTAGCTCTGTCTTGTCCCTGTTTTAATTTGTTGATTTTTTTCTTCAAACTTGTGTAACATTTGCTGAGAATTGGATTTATGGACTGTTTCTTTGGCTTTTCATTCTTGTGTTTGGAGAAACCTTTGTTGTTAGCTTTGTCCTGTCCCTCTTTCTTTGGTCTTTCATTCCTGTTTTGTTGATTTTTTTCTCCAAACTTGTGCAACCTTTGCTGAGATACTAGTATATATATAGAAATACATATAGATAAAACTACATAGTTTTAAGACTGCTTCAGTCACCGATAGTTGTCTTTTACTAGAGATTGTTCTGTTTTGTGCAAAATTTTGATACTGTTATGTATATACAGACACGTTTAGATAATAATATAGAATGTTTAAGGTTAATCATGTTCTTCTTTATGACAGACTGTTCTGCTTTGTAACTAACGTTTGAATACGGTGGCTTTCCCATGATTTTCTACTGACAAACAGGTGTAGCAACTTACAGACTGGACTTATATCGCATCCAAAGACAACAGTACATGGCATCCTTGGGTTAGGCAAGGGGCGATTATCGGTACTTTCCCAGCTTTATGCTCAACGCCTTGCTCCACAGGTGTTCTCGCTCTGTCTCAGTGGAGATCAAAACGGTGGAGGTGTAATGGTTTTAGGTGAAAACAGATTACCTAATACTATATACACACCTCTTGTTCGATCACAGTGAGTTCTCAACCCTTATACTATAATCCTCAATTCTCTCATATGATGGTTAGTACAATAGAATTTGTAACCTACGTTTGGATCATACTACAACATACATTTCAGGACACATTATAATGTGAATTTGAAGACCGTTGCTATGAATGATCTGAGGCTACCGATTGATCCATCTGTTTTCTCAGTAGCAAAGGGTTATGGCACGATAATTGATTCAGGGACAACTCTTGTTCATTTTCCAGGTGAAGCTTATGATCCACTCATCCAAGCTGTGAGTTTTTCTATTCATCCAATTTAAGATAGATAGATCTTATTTAACATTTGGGAAAAAGAAGACTCATAAAGCGTTTCATTGTGCAGATTTTAAATGTTGTTTCACAGTATGGGCGTCCCATTCCCTATGAGAGTTTCCAGTGCTTCAATATCACATCTGGGATAAGTTCCCATCTAGTGTAAGTGTACATAATAATACATTTTGTCTTAGGTGTGTGTGTGTGTCTATTGATCTCATGTCTAAAGTATTTAACTGCTAAAAAATGATCCATGTGGCAGCATCGCGGACATGTTTCCTGAAGTTCATTTGTGCTTCGCCGGCGGTGCATCCATGGTCATTAAACCTGAGGCGTATCTTTTTCAGAAGTTTCTAGACGTAAGTTAATTCATATGGTAACTATATTTACTAATGTACCTAAAAAGGATGATAACTATCTCTATTTATTTTCTTAGTTAACAAATGCAATCTGGTGCCTTGGTTTCTACAGTTCGACGAGTCGTCGTATAACAATTATCGGCGGTAATGAATTATTTTTTTTGTACTTTGAGTAAATAAAAGTGAAGCAATGCATGTTAATAACGTTATTTACTGATTTTATTTTGCAGAAGTGGCTATTAGAGACAAAATGTTCGTCTATGATCTTGATCATCAACGGATCGGATGGGCAGAATACAATTGTTAGTGTGATTATTTTTTGATATAATATTTGCGTTTCTATTTTGTATGATCTTTAACATGAACAAAACTGTGGTATTGCAGGCTCTTTGGATGTGACAAGAGCACAGCAGAACAAAGACATAATAAACACAAAGCATTCGACAGGGAACAGTAGGAAGACTTGTAGTTACTTGGCTATTATTACATATCTCCTCCATTTCTTGTTCTAGTTTCAGGTTGTATTATCTGTTTATGTATAAGACTAAATACGGACCTGCGGTACACCGCGGGTTGAGTATTTGCCTTTGATCGTAATATTATGGTTTCATTGTAATATAATTGACAGTTAAATCATTATAGTTAATTTGCATTTTTCTACTATAGATTTATATCTATTGACATGGGTGATTATATTTGTATGTTTCGGTCTGGTTTTGTAAAGTTCCACAAACATGTATAATATTCTATTTATATACATCGTGTGTTTGTACTAATTTTATGATTACATGATTATAAGTGTGAATTCTTTTTTAAATAACAATATTATTTTATTACATGTAAATTCATATGATTACTGTAATTTTAAACCCGTGATACTATATATGAAATTATAATTTAGGCTTGTATTGTTGATATATATGTGTTATAATTTTACGTTTTATGTAATAAAACTTGATTTAAATTACTTAGTTAAACTGAAACCATCTCTGCCAAAATGAACACAATTTATGATCATTCTTACAAACTTTCCAACAATAGTTCAAAAGATAAAACCAAAATCAACTTAAGAATGAACAGTTTGATTTTTAAAAGCAACGTAAATTGCTTATACAAATCCTTCTTCAGACGAATCTGACTCTAGGATTAGTCCTTAGCAACATACTCAATCCTCCCTTCAACAGACCCATCTGGTTCACCTGCAAAAAAATTGTTGTAACAAAAATATAAAGATGTCAAACTTCTTGAAAAAGTTAGTATCTAATGAACAAAAACAAATTATCTAATGTCTTTCACATACATGTAACATGTTACATCAAAGTCTGGAAACAATTCCTCAATGAAGACCCTTGAACACCCATACTCGCTGATTAAGGCCTTAGATCCTATAAAATTTGTTATCATTCTGCTGATTAGTTATATATCACAGGATTTAACATTTTAAGGTAAGAGACTAACATATTATCGAATTTCCACTAACCTTTAAACATAGAGGTTCTAAAGAACCGGAGCACTATAGTGATTAGCTCATAGTTGTAACTTTTCATACCAATAAGTCGATAAAACTTTGACAGAAAAGACTCACACGCACTCCCTCTAGCAACACAAGTTATGATCCTCTCACTACAACCAAAGAAAATAGAAATTTATCATACTACACATATATGTCTGTTCCTAACGAATTTCAATACCAATATACATCCATGATTGTTAACTCACTGATTATCTCTAATGGTAAATGTCACATATCTGGCCTCATAGTCTGTTTCTCCTTCACGACAACAATATGGAAAACTCGACACAGTTGAGACAGTTGTTATAACTCCAATAGCATCTAACAATAACAGAACAATAACTCAGAATTAATCAAAATCTTAGTAGTAAGGAATTACAATTGCAAGAAACCATATACTATATAATTAAGACTTATATTACCGACTAATTGATCCTCAGATTCAGCATTGACTTCATCAACATGGATGAATTGGAGAGAACTTTCTTCTGCTCTATCACTTACAGGCCACATTTTAGTGTGCCACATAAACTCGATTTCATAATGAAAATCTGTGTACTTTGGTATTGTTGTTGCTCTCTTCAATCGAAAGTGTTGAAGGTAATACCACTTTCCTTCAAATAGGCTAGTCTTAAAATTGTTCATATACTCCCCAAGGTATTCTACAATCGATTCTGTTTCCCTTAATAAAAGAGAACCATATAAAATTCTTTGGAAAATAAAAGAAAGCAAAAACCAAAATAACAATTTAAATATACATCATAGATACTCACCTTCACATCACAGAAGATCATTGTAGTAGGAGTTGGTTTGATCATAGACTGATTGTCCCAGATGCTTAATATTTTCACGTATAGAACATGATTGTTCTTGTGTAAATTTAGATCTGGGATATAATTTCTCTCGGGCATTGGAAGTTTGGATCTTAATTTTAACAGATTGTTTAGAAAAGATAGATTGAGGGAAGTTAACCAAATATTGGTCTTATATATATATATTGAAGAAGCACGATGAAAGATGAATATAGATTCAGTGAATATATATGAAAGGTTTCTTGCTATATATCCGTTCAAATCATTTAGTCAATCTCTAATTATGTGCTAACCGATTCTGTAGCCAATCACCATATATTAAAGTCTTTTTGCTAATGATTGTATATATGTTAAGTAGATAATGACAATAAAGTATTTGGATTCAGCAAGAATATAATTAATGGTTGATTATGTTTAAATTCCAAAATTAATTTTTAAATATTCAATCAAACGAATTTAGTTAATACATACTAACATTGTTGCCTTACTAAAATTTCAGGAATTTGAAGTCGGAGAAGATGTCATATTCCTTTTCTGTGACTACTTTAGTAATGTGAATCTGGTTAATCCTCTTCAGCAGAATAATGTAAATAATCCTGTGACATTATAGATCAAATACTACTTGTTAGTTACTGTGTGGGGGTTTAACAGCCATAAATGAAAGTATATAAAGTGAATAAAGGTTGATGAAGAATACCTTTCTCAAATGCTTGGAACATAGACTAGCAGCAATGTAATCAGTCTATGTTTTGGAAAACTTCCTTCAAAACAACGTTGGTTGTTTGCTTCTGAAGTTTACCATCTTTGTCTAGTATTAGGATTTTCAAACCTTTTTTAGAGGTACCCCTAGACAAAGCAACATAAAGCTGACCATGGGAGAACACTGGTTTGGGCAAGTAAAGTCCTACATGTTCTAGAGATTGACCTTGACTCTTATTTATAGTCATAGCGAATGCAACAGAGAGTGGAAACTGTCTTCTACGCATCTTGAATGGAAGTATAGTGTCTATAGGTGTAAGATTCACTGTACGAATCAAAACTATGTTACCAATTCTGTCTCCTGTAATAACTTTAGCTTCAACAATCTGAGTACATAGCTGCGTAATCTGAAGCCTAGTGCCATTGCATAGACCACCTTTAGGATCCAAATTTCGTAGTAACATAACAGGAGCACCGACCTTTAAACGCAAAGAATGGTTAGGCAAACCTGGTAACTTGATACTGTTTAAAAAATCTAGAGTGATAACATGATTGTTAAGTGAATCAGAATCTATAGGATCTATGGAATCAGCAGATAGATAAATTCTTTCCCCAGCTAAAAAAAAAACAAATAGAATGTATGTCAGTTGTATATTCAATAAAAACTATATTGCATATAAAGATTATAAACTTTAAACTGAAGAGTAAGAGTGCACTGACCATGCAACTGCTCTAGCAAATACTCATTGATTGTGTTTACGTCCTCATTCTTTGGTGCTAATATAGCTCTGCCTTGAAAGAATTTGGGATCAGTGATTTCGTGTAGGATTTTAGGATCTCCATAAATTTCATTGGTGATCGATTCTATTGGCTTGTCTGCGTTGGTAATCAACAACTCTTCTCGAATATCTATTATAGCCACACCGTCGTTAGGCTCATTTATCATACCATCACCAATAGCCAATAACCAATCAGAAAACTTTTGAATTTCTTTAGCTTAAGTTTCACTCAAGTTGTTTGCTAGTAGTCTCATGTTCTTAGTCAACCTTAACACCTTGCAGTGATCCTAAAGATACGAAGCATTAAGCGATGACATTACTATTTCTGCTCTCCCTGCAGCATTAATTACTGGAAGCACCTGTCTGAAAATCACCACCAAAAACAACAACCTTTCCACCAAAAACCTTGTTGTGTGTGTTTTTTATAATGTCGGAGAAAGATTTATTCAAAGCTTCAAAACAAAACCTGCTCTTCATTGGTGCTTCATCCCATATAACTAAAGACGCTTCTTTAACCAAATTTGCCAAATCAGACTTTGGTTTTATCTTACATACAGAGAACTCATCAGGATTCAATAGAATACCAAACCTTGAATGTGCAGTCCGACCACCTTCTAACAACAAAGAGGTAATGCCACTAGAGGCGACGTTAAGAACAATCTGATCTCTACATCTAATAGCAGCAGACAGAGTTTTCCAAATAAAAGTCTTCCCTGTACCTCCAAAACCGTACACAAAAAAAACTCCACCTAAATTATTAAAAACTGCCTCTGTAATCTTATTGTATACGCCTCTCTGCTCAAGAGTTAGCATCTGTTTCCATTCTTCATGCTTCTCTTTTAGGTTGGATTCACGGTTATATCTTAACTCCTCAACAATGAGTCTATTTGAATTATTAATACCATCTCTAGTAGGCTTAGGAAACTCATCAATATCTTCTAAGGTTGCTCCATTTGACAGTATAATTTCCTGTAGTGTGTAATTCTTAATTTCAGCTTCAGTGAGTGTTAGGTCTGCAAAGATTTAGATGAAAACATTAAAACAAATAACGTGAAAACATTAAAACTCTATAAGTTACGAAACATGGAAGGTAAAAAATATTAAAAACCTGGATTTTTGAACTCATCTCTTTTCTTTTTCAAAATATCCTCTGCTAAAATATGCCAAGTTTGCGACCAGACGTGTGCTGGTCTAGACAAAGAATCCGAGAGAAGAAGCATTGCGAAAAAATTCCTGAGATAATCTCCAAAACAACACTGACTTGCTTCCAACAGGCCATCAATAAAAACCTGATCATCGTCAAGGATACCACGTGCAAAACATGCTTCTTTGAAAGTCTTGTATACAACACCGTCATAGGTTTTGATTTCAGCATAACTCGTTGGAACTCTCACAATGTTTAAGAGTACTTTAAGAAAATACTCATCTTCCATTTTCCTTGAAACATAGTGAATGCGACCTATTGAAAAACCCCTAGTTCTCTTTTTAAACGCCTTGTTTTCTCCATCCCATGTGAAATATGCAGGAATTTCAGCATACAAACACTCTCTAGCTCGCTTACCATTTTTTCCAACAGCATTTCTTCTATTCAAAGTGAGCCAAGCCATAAACTGAGAGTCTACATTTGCTACTCGTTCTAGAACGTCTTCAATGTTTGACTTTGGATCAAAATAAGCTTGTTGTTTTCCTTCTACATGAAAAGATAATTTCTGGACAGGCGTTGATCTATGTTGAATTGGATATTTAAAAATTCTGCAAACAACTTTAGATGCGGAAACATATCTGCAAATAATTCATTATGTATTAGAATGAATTTTTTATTCAATTGAAACCAAACCAAATAATTAAGAAAAACAGAGAAATAAACTAACCTGCAATCGATCCAATCTTTGATCTCGTTCTTCTTCTTCTCAGCTGAACCTTGTTCTTGCTGTGGCGTTTCAGAGTCACCAGCTGTAGCCTGCTGAGTTGGCTCAACTATGAAGACAACTTTGTCTGGTCCTTTGTTGATATACTTGAATAAGTATTTAATGGAGCCATTCTGGTTACACCATTCGAAATTGATATGAGCATTATAACGAAGAGAAAGCTTCTTATTATAAGGCACAACATACCTATTGTCACATTTAATACCACCCTTCTCAACATAGTCATCAGTTTTTCTTCTTCTATAAATAGGATAACCATCACTACCAACCTTGGTTATATCTTTATGTTTTTTGGGATACAGTTTAGAACATTCTCCATCAACCACACATGGAGAATTGACATTTGCTGAACCACATGGACCGTGAATCATGGAGTTTTGATAACTTCGTATAGCTCTGGTTCTTTTTCTTTGTCAAGAATCTCAGCAGAAATAAGTTTATCAATGTCGTCTGTTGTTGGTAATTTACTCTTAGCATGCATGAATAAGAGAATGTGTGCATGAGGCAAGCCTCTTTTCTGAAACTCAACAGTATACATTGCTGCAAGCACAAACAAAACAGAATGAGTACTTTCAAATTAGATGATTTTGATAAATAGTAATGTAGTATACTAAACCATACTTACATGCAACAGTCTTCCCAAGCATCTTCTTCACAGTTAAATCATTCATTAGAGAATCTAGTTTGATTTTAAAAATCCGGGCTATAATGTCAGGTCTGTCTTCAGGATTTAAACCTCTTTTATCGCAGTATCTTGTTATCTCTGGCCACTTTGGGTTACAGGTAAAGGTGATGAAAAGATCTGGAAAACCATAATGTTTACAATTAGCCATTGCATCATAGTAGCTTTGAACCATATATCTAGGACCACCAGTGAATGAAGCTGGAATCAGTAGTTGGTTACCTTCTTCTTCCATAGTGGTTACTCCAGCTGCAGCTGCTTCTTTTACAGATGTGTAGTTTTCACAACGAAGTTTCGACTGATTAAACTTGATATAGTTTAATTTGTTAGATTCAATATTGGTATAAGCATCATAGAGAAACTGCTGGAACAACCTCTTTGAACGTAATAGAGTTTGGCACTCAACTTCCCTCTCTTGAATACGGAATGCAAACCATTGTCTCATGCTGATACACTTCTTATTCTTCTTCTTACTTTTTGATTAAGAACACTTCTCAATTCCAGGTCTGAAGCCATCTTCGCCATAACAAAATATTAGTGGATATTGCAGAGCCAAATAGGAAATGTGAATCTGGTTAATCCTCTTTAGGTGCCCATTTGATTTTTTTTTTCTATAACAATGTCCCTATCAGGCATGCCATGTCAAAAATCTCCAGGGATCAAGGCTGCAACCTCTGATGTGGTAGGCATACTATATGTCTTGCCATCAACACCTTGACGATCTTCGATAATACGCATGTGAAATGGCTCTTCATCATTTGTTTGAATCCTCTCTCTGCCTGTCCTAAATCTTCTAACATAAGGGTTGCAACGGTTAAGCATCTTTATAATGGCTTCAATAAGATTCTTATCCAAATTTGGTTTTCCTGATGCTGGCTTAGCATTTTTTCCCTTGCTACATTAGATGAAAAACAACAGTAAACTATTTTAAAACCATATCAGTGCATAACCTAAACAGACATGTAAAGCATGAAAGATATGAGCTATGTTACCCGATGACAGTAACTCTGTTTTCAACTTCGTTCTCAGTATCAACAATGTATAGTTGGGTATACTTAGCGTAATCTCCAGGAGTAGGTTTTAAACTACCAATCAAATGGTAATTTCCACCTTGCAATCTAAACATGGCTGGCCCTCTACCTTTAGGCATAGATTTATCTACTTTACCACCAAGAGAGGTCATTGCGAAAACCATATTAAAAATTCTAGCATTGTCTCTGTAATGTTTAGAGAGTGGATGGTTTCCTGAGAGGAGGTTCTTGAGAAGATCTGGGGACTCCTTCAGAAATGGCAGTTTGACACTTCCTTCTCCACAACAAAGAGTGAAAACAGATTCTTTTTTTGTCTCCTTTTTCTAATCCGCTCATCATACCACATCATAGCACCACAATACTTACACTTGTAAGTAGGATCACCGTGATCAAGATAACCTGAAATAACTATAATTTGGGTTTGCATTACAATATCTGAGATAAATGTATGACAATGAAGAATATAGATAACAAACAATACTTGGCTTATTCTGTTGTCTAATTTGTTTCATTCTCATTCGCTTGGTTATAGCCAATCTTGGACGGCCTCTTTTCTTAGGAGCAGATTCTTGGACATTTGCTGTTTGATAAGATTCTGTTGGAATCATAAATCTATCCATCTATGAGCTGAATGTATCAAGTTCTATGTCATTTTCACTTAACTGTGAGACAATGTCTTCTACTTCATGAGTAGATACATTAGCCATTGATTCAGATTCTGTTTGCATTGTGGTTGTGTCTGCACTTTCATTGTCAGTGCTACTAAGAGAGTAATTTTGATCTACATCAGTATCACTTTCATATACTGCACCATCAAACATCATATTGGCCATGTTTTCATCATCACTGCTAGTATCTGAATTGATTGTAGCTTCTGCTCCTATGATCACATATAATATTTATAAATTAACACACCTTATATAAAATGATACTTTAATATAAATGAAAGTAAACCTATATATTCTTACTCGGATTGGTAGCAAATGTTGATGCTTTCTCAAATTCTGCTTGTAAATTTCGTACATGAGAATACTATGTTGACATTACGGGTGTCTGTGTTTGGTTGCTTATACATGAATATGGATTACTCAGGTCTTGTCCCTGTAATACATAAAATAAGATTTAGATTAATGATTCAAATATTTAAAAGATAAAAATTACATAGTAGACAGAGTAGTTTGGAGAACTAAAAGATACATATAGAATAACTAACTTGTGTTCAATGTATATGCAGTAGCTGGTGTCATCGTTGCATCTAAATTGTGAGGTGATGCTTGAAGATTTGGCTTGGTGAGATCACTAAATGGAATAGTAGAAGCTGTCTTATGCCGATGCAAATTTTCTCTGCCAATCGAGTTAAGTCTTGATCTTTCAAATGAACCTGCGAGTAGTTCAAACACATTCTAATTAACTGTGACAACCATTTTTTTAATCTTGTAAAGCGGATAGAATCTGAAAGTTGGATATTGTATAGTAATGACAGTACCATGTGAATATTGTATAGAAGTTGCTGAATCAAATGGTTGTGTAGAAGAAGATGGTTGATTATTAACATCACAACTGAGTGGCAAATTAGTGATATCTCTGAAAACTGTATTGAAAGCTGATCTAATAGGCACAAAACGATTAGAATTAGATCCATTAAGCTGAGTAAGTTGGCTTTGTGAAGCTGTTATGTGACCTAAACGTGGTCTCTTCTCTGAGGGTGGAGGTGAATTTAGATCAAACAGAGCATGGCTGTTTTTTTTTCCCCATTTCAATACTCTAGACTGTCATGAGTATTGAGTGATTTAAGATAACTGGTATAATATTTTATAGAATGGTTGAAAGTAAACGTAATAGAGTCCATACTTGATTAGAGAGGATCTGTTTGTTAGTTAAGGAAATATTTGATAGGTGAGTAAATATATCAACTTGCTATGTTTTCGCATTTTCTACATAAAGTATATTTACATTGTTACACAATATACCAGACGATTACAAATTATGTAACCAATTTGGAGTACCAAATCGAAGTTGGTAATATATTTTTTCCTTTCTCAAATGTCATATATTTTGGATTTAATGATTCTCCAAGAACCAATATTCTGCTAATGTTCTGAATCTGTTACAGGTATAATTACATTTGTAAATTAGTGACAATATCATATATGTTAAAACGAAATAGAAATTTAAGAATTGAATACTTAAAAGAACAAAATATCATAAAAGTTATAAGATAGGAATAGATATGTTTGAATCCAAAAAAGAAACATAATGTTTAAAAGTACTGCAAACATAACAAAGTTTGCAAAAGAAATCAGACAGTGTTTTTTTTCGAAGACAGAAGGTTATAGAGAACAAAAGGGATCGAACTAAATAGCTTCAAGCTTCAGTAAGTGTTTCCATTGTCACTTCTTGATCATCAGCATCTTTGAAACTCCGCCTGGTACAAAGACAATAGATTATAAAACTAAGTAACTGTTCTTAATTGTAAAGTACAAAAATTTGAAACCAATTGCTATACTTACAGATAACTTGCAAGATCAAAGTAAGGGAAGCTTGGGTCTATATGTAGACGGGAACATCCAAACTCACTCTTTAAAACATTTTCACCTTACACACAGGAAAAACAGTGGTTTCATTGTTCAAAACAGAACAAAATTTAAATTTAAACACAGGTTTCATGGAGAATAACTCAATACAGTTATATATGCGTTTTAGAATACTAACCATCAACTGAAGCAATTCTCAAGAAGCGCACAGCACATATAACTGGTTCATAGTTGTATGTTGGTCTAGTGATACGCCTAGACCACTTGGTGACAAACTCTTCACACATAGAACCAACAGCAACACACTTGAGTTTTTGTTCCCTATACCATTGGTAGACTATGGTAAATAATCACATGCAATAATCTAAATGTAATGTTTGCAGCCTAGATCAACTAATCCTAAATCTATAATCTATAAACTTACCAATTATCCATAAGCTCGAAAGAAACATATCAAGCCTCATAGTCGGTCTCACCCTTATTGCAGACATAAGGAAACCTCTTGATAGAAGAAACGCTTGCAACCACACCAATAACATCTATGAAAACAAAAAATCAAAAGCTAGTTATTGTCTGCAGCAGAGTACTCAAATATAAACTCATGAAATGATCTAAAGAATTAGGATCGTTATAAACATACCAGTAACATCAACAACATTGTCTGTAGCAGAGTCCTCAAGTTCATTGGGGAAAAGATAGTCTGTGAAATCAGATTTCACTAACTCTGACATTCTGAACACTACAGTATCCCATGTGAACATGATATGGAGACGGTTCAACACATACGTTTCTACTCTGTGTGTAGAGGGAATCACACGAAACTGAGAGATGTTAAACCAGAAACCGTCCTGGAGAACTCGCCTGGATTTGTCCCTCAAATTCAATCTAGGTATGGTTGCAACGATTTTGTGATGCTTTTAAGTTGACAAAAGAAAACAACTAAGTAGAACCCGCAAGATATTTTGATGACATGCAATAGACCAAGCCACAAAAAAAAACGATCTAAAAGAGCAGATGAATTTGAGAGACTAACCTTTGCATCAACCAAAATCATGGTTGTAACATCACCATTCAGGTTTGGAGTATGATCCCAAATAGAGAGAACTTTCACGCATATAACCCAATTCTAATTGTTCATCAAGTTCAAATCTTCGAGTTTGTGAATATAAGCCATGGATGTCTCTCTAAGGATTTAATGTTTATGCTTCTTCTGTTGTTTTAGTTTCTAGGGTTGAGATCGAAAAGGAACAGTTACTCAATATATATATAAGTTGAAAAGATACAATGAATGGCAGATGTCTTTTAAAATAAGGAAATATGAATCGTTCCGCGGGTTCTAGATGATGACGTCAATATGACATATTGAGAAAATCTAATAAGATATCGTAGTTATAGATGTATAATGATTACGAATAAGACAGTTTCCTAGTATCTAGACAGCTATAGATGTTAATCATAGTGAATCTATATATAAGATTGTCAAAAGATTGACATAATATTGACTTGATCTTTTGTTTAGTTTCATTTTATAATATAGTTTGAAATCTATATTATATCTAAAAGATTGGAATAGCAAATTGTTAATGAAACTTTAACTTATTGATAAAGGTATACACTAAAGTCATTCATTAAAAGTCTGAAGCCAGTCGAATACATATATACAACATGAAATGGTAAGTTTCTTTGGATCCTCTAACTGTAACATTATAACTGAGATTGCATGTTTTCATATAGATGGCTACAAAATTAATAATGATCGAACATATAAGCTTAATAGAATAATTTTAAGATTAACTCCAAAATTAAAGATGAAACATAATCCAAAACATGAAATCGAAGAACTTCGAAACAAAAAAACGAACATAATCCAATAAAAAAAACAAAAAAAAAAACATAGCTTCAGTGACCAAACACAGTTCAAGAAGCATCACTTATTAAAAGAAGTAGATAAGTAGATCACTTGTTCTTCTCCACTTTGACCCTTACAGCAACCATGTTCCTAGCCATCTCTTTCTTGACTTCCTGTTTCACAACGACAGTAGCTGGGACAAGTGCTTGGTCATTCTCTGTTTGAACAGGAACCTTTGATGTTTTGACTTCAGTTGGAACAGTAACTTCTTTTGAATCAGCCACTTGCGGATTCAAGGCAACTCCATGTTCATCATTCTCAGATAAAGACTTTTCCAAGTCTAATGGTACAACACGCACCTTCTTTGAACTTGAAGAACCTTTCACTCGTTTCTTTAGCGTAAACACGCTTTGAAGATGGAGTCGTAGAATCTGGCGATCCATTACCATTCTCCAGCATAAGTAGAACCTGCAATATATAGAGTTAGAAATTGCCAAAACTCTTATGAACTTTATGATTGTAATGAAGAATGTAACTTTAGATGTTGTGTGAAATACCTGATCACCAGACACAATGGATGCATGGTTCACATGTTCAGTAGAATACTCTAGTAATTGTTCCTCTAGTAGTCCTTCTTTCAGAAGCACCTTTGAAACCTTATAGATTTCTTTTCCATCCGAGATGTTGTCTTTCTCAACCCACACCAGAAACAGAAATGTCTTACCAATCAGATTCTTTACAGAATCAGGAAGATCTTCTGGATCCTCAATCTCGAAGAGTGTGAATAGCTATTTGAGTTCTCTATATATTTATATGTCAGTATAGATAAAGTAGACACGGAACTACTTTAAGAAACACACCTCATCAACAGATCCATTAAGAACAGAGGCTGCAGACTCGCCAATGATCTAAGAGCAAATTGAATCAAACAGAAGCAATTTTGCTTCACCAGTGCTACCCATAACCTTTGCATAGATCATGTACCTTGCATATAATAAAATGTTACGAACTTAATTTCCAAACTATAGACACAGTTCCAATAAAATATTTCAAAGTAGCATGCTATGTAAATATAATCTTCAAAAAATGTATTTACCTAGAGACCACATTGGTTACAACAGACTTGCATGTGTCACACCAGAATCTATGCTTCTTACCCTTGTTGTTTACTCCATTAACACCAGCATGAATATGATTCACTTTCTTATTACATGTCTTGCAGCTGATGTAATACCAAGCCCAATCCGTATCAATTGCATAGATTGTGCACAAAACTCTGACTTTACCAACCTATACAAAATATCAGAACACATTAGATGCTGATGATAATTAGATTTCTAAACTTTGAGATAAGTTAGCTGAATATAACCTCAGTCGAGCTAAGGAGATCTTCAATGGTATTCCTTGTGTACTCATTGTAGTCAGTCCTTTTAATTGCAACCATCTCAAAACGTGGGACTCTTGCACGGAACACACAAATAGCACCATCATTTGGAAGTCTGCATTTGGATAAATAGATGATCAATAGCACATAAAGAAGTCAACTAAAAGTAGATTGTGTTGAGAGTAGATGCATTTACGTTTGACTGAAATGGTGAACTTCAGGGAAGTCCGGATTGACATGTACTTGCGATGCATCAAATGAGTTGGATAAACTCTTCACACCTGCAGTCTCATAACATTTAAGTGACCATAGATCATGCAGTATGGAAAGAAAAGGAATAGGTATAAAGAAACTGAATATACCCTTGTAACTCTTAATTTTGGCAAAACGAATGAGAAAAATCACGTTCTTTCCCTCAGATTCCTGACATGCTCTGTAAACCTGTTGAGCGTATGTTCCCCACAAAGTAACTTGCATTCTCTCATCCCTATGAGAACAAATGAATCGAAACAAACACTTTCTTTGATAAGCAATAAACAAATAAGATCGCAATAAACTAATAAGATATAGACATTACATTTGATCTCTGATCTCAAAGTCAATCTTTGTTGTACGCTTATTGTTAGCCTCGAGTTCCTCCAACTCACCAACAGTAATGATTTGGCCAATAGCATCTGCAGTGAAACATGACTGTGTTCATAATCTAATGATAGCAAGTGAATGGAATAAAGCAAAAATATAATATAGAATCAGAAAACTCACCAACCAACATGTGAGGGTTAAGGTCACCACTCTGGATTTTTGAAAATGGCGCCAAAGTCAAGAAGTTGGAGTCGGAGATAGAAGCACAACCCATGACTTCAGTTCTAACCTGGAACGCCATCTTGTATAGATGGTTGGTTGGGCGAAACTGGCTAGACGCATAGGTAAGACCAAAAATCTCAATAAACCAACTCTTTCTTCACGGTAGCATGCATTTTTTTTCCCTTATGAAAAAGACAACAAAAATCTATGTTAGTACTTCTGTATATGTAAACGTATATTTTGCATAGATAACAGTAATTCTTACATATTCATTAGAGATGACCAACTCAATGGTTTCACCGGTGTTGCTTGTGTACTGCTTCCAAGAGTGAAGAATCTTGACCTGGACTCTCCATGCGTTTTTGTAAGGCCTCACGTCTTTAAGGTATGCGAATGTAGCAGCCATTTCTCTAAATGTATAATTGCTTTGATATCTCGTTTGCGGTGTGAGTGATGATGAAATGGAACGATATGAGAAGCGTATTTATAGTAGCCGAGTGAATCTTTAAACATTAATTTGCAAAGATTTAGAGTGTAAATTCTTTAGAAACAGAATGATTCTGAATGGTTTAGAATAGGAATATGCTTGAGTATCATAAGTGCAAAATAATAATCGAAATGCCGTATTTAGATTTTGATTTGATTCTGAACCAAACTGTTGAGATATGGTAGATGCATTTGCCCTTATTTTTACGCTTGTACATTGAAAACAGAATGATTTGGATGGTTTATAAGATGGAATATTGCGGGATTTAGATTATCTCTTGACTGGCAAGCAAATGTTAAAAGATTTTGTAGTTAAGGTGATATAGGTAAATCAGGAAACAGAATTGCTATGAATGAGGAGTGGAGAGAATATATGATTCGATCGGATAAAATTTTTGGAAGGCAATAATCAATAACAATTTGGATAATATTATAGTTGGCGAAATTTAATTTTCGAGGTGATATATTAGAATTTTGAATTGATGATTATTTGTAGAATGTGTAAAAATATATTGACTATACCATATGTAAGATTATATGATATATTGAGGGTTCCTTTAAGGTTTATGGAATTAATGCATGATTAATAATTGTTTAACTTATAGAAATGTGATATCGAAATATGAATATTTGGTAAGAGTGTAGTAAATATTTAGAGATTTTGGAATGAAGTAAGTAAAGATATGGTTAGTTATTTGGTTGTTCGGATTTTTAGGAAATATTGCTTTGTTTAATATTGAATTAGTAGAGTTTCAAGGGATTAATGTGTGCAATTTATGAGGGTAGTACTTAACAATTTATATGTTTAGGCAAGTAATTAGTGCAAAACGTGAATAGTTGAGCAAAAATTTGGTCATTGTCCTAAAGAAAATATTTTGTCTGATTGATTTTGTAGGGACTAAACATACAATATCAAAATTGAAAAAGAATTTTTCGACACAAATCGTCCCCAAAAATGTATATGTATATTTTTCAAGTTTCTTGAAAAATATGCTTTAGACTTTGAACATGAATTGATTTTTTTTTTTTTGTAGTCGTATTATTGTGCTTGAAAACTAGACCATAACTCAAAGTGGATGAAAGTTTTAGTTCTCAAATCCGATTCTTCATTATTGCATTTGTCTTGATTCTTAGACATCATAAAGATACATTAATGGACTAGTTCCTTATCATCTCTAACTAGTTAACAGAAGAGTAAGGAAGTCCAAAGTTGGAAACTGATAAACATCTGGTGAGATAATCTATGAACAATCTATAGTCTATATACGAAAAGAAAATAGATGAAACAAGTTTGCCTAGTGTCTACATAGTCCAGGTCACAAATAAAAGAAACCGAGAACAGTAAGCACGTGAAGATAGGAAACCAAAACTAAGAACCATAAGAGCATTTTGCAATACATTTCTTGCTTTCCTACATGTAGTACATCCAGTCATCTAGAGGCTTCCATTTCCCTGAATAATTTTGGAATCTGTACAGCCAGCAGTTTAAACTCCCAATTTGATAACATAACACATATCAGCAGTTCCAAAAGCATTAATCAAAACATTCAGCATGATCAAGTTTGGTTAAGCTCCCTCATTCTCCATCATCTTGAGCACCTTGACTGTCTATTTGCATAGTCCCTGTGTAAAAGTTTGTTCATGACTTCAGTTCGAGTTTCTAACAATGTTGTCCGGAAAACTCAGCGAGTTCAAGTTTCTTTTTACAAAGCGTTGTAACAATGTTGCTGCTCATAATTTGGCCAAATCTGGATATTTATGAAAACCTACATGTATTTCTTATGTATGATATGATTGATTAGTTCTGTATCTTTATATGTTCTTAAACTCTTAGTTGAATTAGGCTAACATAATTCATACATTGCCCATGATCAATTCCTCTAGCCACCAAACATGGTGTTAAATTGATGGATCTATTATCAGATAGGCAAAGCTTATTTAGCCAACCAAACCACAAGTTGATATTAATTATTGGATTCTAATCTTAAACCTTGATAGGATTCCTTAGAACAAACCTCACCACAAGTTTAGTCTTTAAGTAATATCTTTCATGGAAATTATCACCATTAGGATTCATAATAGAAATCTGATTTCAAGAACGTTTCTAATCATATTTAAACTTACATGTCTTTATATAATTCTCTGATGATTCCTTAATTCTCTATTTCTTATATATGATTTATTTATTTCTGCAATATTACACGAGTTCCTGTAACCTCATGTTATCCTAACCTAGTTTAAATCCTTTCAAATTTATTGTTTTTTTTTTTTTGTTTCTCAGTTTTTTTTGTATTTTTGCATTTGCGGTCTATATTAAAAGTAAATTTTTTATGTGTAAATATTACTCGTAACAGTTTTTTATGACAATGCTAAAAAATAAACGAGTAAATGACGATGAAAGAAATAGCTGAGGGTATCATGGCTCTGGACAAATTAAGTGTTAAGATAATAATTTAATTTTTTTAATCTATTTAGATGTTTAACTACGAAACACGAGTAAACAAACAACCTATAAGTCATACAATAAATGTGTAAAGTATCCATACTTAGTTACTCAGCTAAAGCTGGTAACGTGACATCTCGACTAACAAGTACAATGAGTTTGATAAGTTGATCATAAAGCTCTATAACTAAGTGGTGTGTTTTTGTTATAACACGAGGCCTCGGTAACACTAGTGTCGACTAGCGTTTGGTGATCAATCCAAACAAAATGCGTTAAGTAAAAGTTATCCTAGTAAAAATTAATGATGAACGAAAATTGGATCTAATCCCCTAACAAGGTTGAACCATGAATTCCCTTTGAATCACCCCATCAAACCCAAGAAAGAGAGTACTAAATAAGGATGCGAGTAAACTTTCAATATCATGAATAACAACATCATAAAGGATTACAAAACAAAATGGGTGTTTAGGAAAATTCTCTAATTGTTAGAGAAAAAGCTTGTCTTCCTAAAGTCCATAAAAGTAAGAAAGAGATAAGAAACAATGAAAAACAAGTATCGATGCAAGGATAACTTCTCAAGGCTTGGAGGAAATAAAGGAGCTGCGGGATGCGGTTAGAAGCTGTGAAAGAAACATACGAAAGCCGTAGGATGTTCTCCATAAGATGCAATATTTATAGGCTCGGGACAAGAGCATCCAGCCTGATCATGTTCGCTGTGTCTGGTTCCACAAGAAGCTTCAGTCTGATCACGGTGGTTAATACCAGTCTAAAGAAGAACTTCAGCCCGGTCACACGCCTTATGACCAATGTGGGATATAGTTTCGTTCAAACGGGCACTCAAAATCACCAGTTGATCGTATGAGTCCAATTCTACTCCGACATGGATCTTGATTCTTATAGCTTTCCACAGCCTCCAAGATGTCTCGATTTGATGCACGAGAAGCCTTCATTGGATATCAAACTTCCCAAGCTTTGAAACTGTCCGTAAACGAGTTTTGGTCAGTTTTTCTCATTTTTACTCAAAAGTTTATAAAATGTTTAATTTGGAAGCACAAATACTTGAAAACAGATATAAAAATACCAAAATCACTTAAAATCTACATTAAAATCCTAATAAAATCATAGCTAAAAATGAGCGAACACGAGTTCATCCACAATATAAATACAAAAATTGGGTTATGTTCTCTTACATATTTTGAATGTCTGTTTGTTAAACTAAAATTTTGATATTCTTGTTTTGTTCCAGATTCATTTACTAGTAGACATATTTTGTAAGAAATTTTAGATATATTTCAGTACTAGAAGTAGACTCGCGCGATGCGCGAGATATATTTTAGATTTAAAATTGTATTACACACGTTATATATATATAGTTATTTATGTTTTTGACGTAAAATATTATAAAGAGGACATCTTTTTTTTTTTTAGCAACATTTAATTTCGTTAGTGGTCTAAACCGGGTTCAATACAAACAAAAGGGCTTCCTTCGCCAAAGCATCAGCTTGACGATTAAGCTCTCGAGGAGTGAAATTGAAAGAATAATAAGCAAATTGTGAAGAGATAAACATGATATCGTGGAGAATCCCGTGGAGATCCTTATGGTAGAGCTCCAGATTGAGTGCTTTGACAAGAATGCTCGAGTCATAAGCGAAAAAGAAGTGGGTTGCAGACGATTCAAGTGCAACTCTTACCGCAACAAGAGTTGCCAGAGCTTCGGCTACCAGCGGCGAGGTGATGTGAGAGACAGAGGAAGAGCCTTCTGCAACCACCAGATCCCGGTTATCTTTGAAGATCCAACCCAGACCTGCAGATCCATCCACTTTCTAGGCGGCATCAATGAAGACTTTAGGGCAAAAGCTTGGGGGGGTTCAAGATCGACACAGACCTGATT
>JAEFBJ010000097.1:0-75000 GCA_019202805.1 Arabidopsis suecica
GAGATAATGGCCAAGTCTGCTTTTTGGGCAGTCGATTGGGCATTTGTAGCTAACAGAGGAACAAATCCCGAATTAGCGGAGGCAGGTGAAGCTACCAACTTTGACGAAAGAGGGGAACGCAGCTGAGAGGGAGGAGAGCCTCTTCGAGGAGAGGGTTTTTTGGGTTTCTTTTTCTTTGTCATGAGTAAGAGAGAGAAGATGAACAGGATGCCTGACGCCGTGAGAGACGCCGGCGGAGGAGAGCAAAGGCCGACACTTTATCGCACTTTGGAGGGAGAAAGACGTCTTTGCTTCAGTTTTTCTTATCATACATAAAAACATCGACATTGTGCATATTATTTAAAGTAAACATAATATTAAAATTTGTCGTTACATTTTCATTTATATCACAAATCTATAGCCACGACCACGATGTCATAATACGTCAAGTGATGGCTCTTGATACAAGGACAAAAAAAAAAGGAATTTCTAATGGAAAGGAATTAGTAACAGAAAGATTAACAAATTTGATTAGAGATACTTTGATAGGATGAAATCAATCCGTGTTTGACTATAAGATTTGTCCACAAAACATTAAGGAAACAAATCCGGTACCAGAAACAAAAATACAAACACGTGAATTGAGAAGAACATATTTTATTATTAGGATTAGATGAGAAATCACGTGTCACAAATTAAAATAAAACCCTAGCTAATTTTACGAAAACATTACTACCGTGTTGATGCACCAAATATTCTGACCTTTACAGCTCATGGTCGAATAGGATTTAACGAACACCAAATCTTTGGCAAAAGGTACAAAGCGTGCTCGAGGAAATAAACAAACCAAACTATAGTTAGGGTTATGATTTTTTTTATTTTTGTGATGAAAATGCAAGCAGTGGTTATAATTTTTCATTATTCATGTCGACCTCATTTCAATTTTTAAATTTTGGTTGCGGAGATGAAAGATAAATAAATACACAGGTCGCAAAATTAATATTAACACAAATTCAAAGAGAATTTTATTAGACGCACGAAACTACGATTCAATAAGACAAGTAGAACTAGAATTGATCAAAAAAAGTTTTGGTCGGAATGAAAAATCATTCAGAGACATCCGAAGCAGCTTATGGGGATGTCCTGTTTTGCTGCGACTGATCACATCTCACATCTTCAATAATCCTTGCAACCTCTTCCATCTTTGGCCTCCACTCTATCTCCTTGCGAGACAAGCGAACGCTAGCTAAAGCATCTCAACCATCTCCTCTTGGACCTCTTCTATGTTCTGAAACTTTAAGAGCTCGACATTAATAACCTCTACAGTCCACTTTCCCCTCACAACAGACCAAACCCATCTTAGAAGATCAATGACCACACGCTGATCCTCAAGACCTGGCTGAGTTAAGGTGTCTTTCCGGTTAGCATTTCGAGAATCACCAAACCAAAGCTATAAACATCTGATATTTGACTTACTCTCTATTAGGCCTGGGCACAAGTTTTGTATTATGGCAATTACTCGTCACTCGGCTCGTACTCGGCTTGAAAATTCAAGTACCTGTCATAAGCAAGTCAAGTAACAAGTCGATTTATTTTATTACTTGCAAGTCCAAGTCAAGTATTAAGTATCATCATACTTTTTGATATTTGCCTCGTTACTTGCTTCGTTTAGATACTTGTCCCGTTACTTGCTCTGTTACTCGTTATTTGTACATGTAACTTGTGGGATTACTAACAATTATGTCTGAATATAATTTTTTTCTATTACTTACCTCGTTAATTGTTGAGCATTGTATACTTATTAATAAAATACTAATGCTTAAATTATTATAATAGATTTATAATTTTGATTTGGCCCATAAAAAACTAAAAATCCAAAATTTCTTGTAACAAAACTCATTAATCTTAAATATTATGTATGAAATAGTTTTTTTTATTCTAAATATTTTAGGTTCAAGTAGAACTATTTAATTTTGGCAAGTAACAAGGCGGGTCAAATAACTTGTAAGTAATCATAGTTTAGACAAGTACTTGTCAAAACAAGTACTCGTTTTGACAAGGCAAGTAACAAGCCAAGAATCTAATTACTTGTACAAGGCAAGTCGGGTCACAAATACCTTCAATTTGACAAATACTTGCCTTGTGCCCAACTGTCTCAAGCACTGCAGGAGCATAGGAGCCAATAGTTCGCTGTGTATGAGTTAGGAGGTTGAAGAGAGTGACTAAAGATGTGTCCTACTCACGATCTTCATCCGCGTTTCCTAGTCAACTTCTCTGTCCCCTGTTCGGAAAATACAAAAAGGAAGAATCTTTTTCGTGACTCAAAAGGCTTACATTACCAACAAGATAGTTTATGACTCACCATGCATGTACTTGTAGACCAATAGCTCCTCGTCTTTCGAATAGTAATGACTGAGTTAGCGGTACAAAATTCAATGCTGGTTAATCTTTCCCACAACCTTGATTTACTGTTCAAACTCTATTTTACTTGCCACAACTTTATTTTAACGTTTCACCACAACTACGGTTGTGTCCTCAAGCACAGCTTGGTAGGCTGTTGATTTCAAAAATTACACAATGAATTTGTTTAAAGAGGGAAAACAAATTCACTTAACTCTCTTGTTATTTTGTAATCAAAGACTCATTATAAAAAATGAACAAGGTTGCTTAGAGATAAAGTTAGGGGTTTTGCTCAAAAAGGATGAAGTAAATTAGGGTTTCTTGTATTAAGTTGTGGATGTCTTGAATAGAGGACAAACCCCTCTATTTATACATTATTAAGACAGTTTAACAATATACTAAACTTCTAACTATTTGAAGCTTGAATCTTCTTAAATGTAAAGCTTCTTTTTCCTCGAATAAGGAAGTCGGCTGGGCGATCTCTCTTCTTCGTTGAGGTCTTCTGGCGACCTCCTTTGATTAGCCCATGAACAGGCTAAACTGGGGTACCCCAGTTTAACTGAATTCTCAGCTTAATTTACAATTCCTCCGGTTTAACCCGGTATTGTCAGAGGTGCTAATTCCTACACCAACATAGGCCATTCCCAAACTCTCTCTATCGAGAACTTCAGCAGAAGCGTTCAAAGCCCTATCGGAAACACCTACTCTTCCCCGATGCACTACACCGTTAAAGCATTCATTAGAAGATCCTCTATTTATTGAAAGTGTCATGTTACATCGGCTTGTAACCCTCCTGTGAAAGTATTACTCCTTGAGATGGTTAGCTTTGAGCCTTTGGTGGAAGGCTGAGTTGCTTGATGTTTGCTTCCACTTCTCTGTATAGATATCAACTAAAGTTAGATTTTAAACTTTTTTTGCGTCCAAACCCATGAAACCACGAAAAATCCTGGTTAGTTTCTCCTTGTTAGATCATGGCAATTTATAAATACACACGCTGATGATTGATGAGAAGAAGAAAGCCTAATGAGATCAAGCCAAACCTGATCAAGTTAGTTTTCCTCTGCAGGTTTTAAAGAATAAGGAGGATCCACAACTTTTTCAGATGGCATTGACACTAAAATCTTCCAGCTGCAACACCATATAACCAAAGCACACTTCTTAATCTTAGAACGGGCAAATAAAATAAAAGCTAAATGTTTTGGGAAAAATAAGACGTTTACCTGTCAAGTCTAGCAATTGGACCCATACTTGCTCGATGGAGTGTTCTTTTAACAAAAGATCCCCATGCAAAAGCGAACGAACCTGAAGAAAAGATAACAAAATATAAATATTCAAGAGTTTTGTCCTTGATGTAAAGCATTTTTGACGGTTTTGAGTCCTGATTTAGTCCGCGTTTTGAGTCGTTTGTCGTCCCGTAATCCGTCTTTTGCGTCTTTTCGGTTGTGTCTTGAGTCATTTGCAGGTTTTAGGTGTTTAAGTGGGACACAAATGTTTTCGGGACTTATCGGGCTCAGTTGGACCAGAAACGATAGCACGAATCGAGAAACCGGGGTTAGCAACACTGGATCTAGGATCGATCGATCCAACACTCATCCGTCGAAGAAAATCGTCTGCCAGCTCGGGATCGATCAATCCACCCTCTCGACGACCAGATCGGTTTTCCTTAACCGGGTTTATCTGTCTTTTTCTTTATAAAAAAACCCATGAACCTAATTTTTCTTGACACGCTTCTTTTTCTTCAACTTTTTGAGAGCTTTTCTTTGTAAGCACATTTGGGATTAGAGATTCATCCTTTTTGACACTTTGGAGAGGATTTCTAAACTTTATTCTCATTTATTCAATTTGAATCATGTTCTCTTTAATATCTCTTTGTTTCATTTCTGTTGCAATTTGTGAGTAATCCTCCAATTGGGTTTTAAGGTTCTAAGTAGGGAGTCAATGAATTAGTAACTAAACTGTTATAGGGAATTCTCAATCTTTAAGTTCTTCAATTTATGTGTTCTTAATGCTAGAGTAGAATTGATCACCCTGTTTTAGAACTTAGGTTTTTCTATGCATTAAAAGTATTCGATAGAATGCATGAACGAAAATAAATTGAGCATTTTATTTCTAGCCATCGAAAGTTGACGTTAGAACGCATTGTGAACTAAATTAACCAATCCATTAATGCGAATTTGGTTAGGAAGCTGCAAACGAAAGTTTAGTAGTCGAGTAGTTAAATTTAGTGGCTAGTATCTCAAGAGAGAGTTAGTCTAAAATCATGTTTATGTTCGAGAACGAGTCCTCATAATTGAATTTCCTGTTTTGTTTATACTGCTAGTCTTTGTCTTTTGAAAAATCCTAACCCCCAATGTCTTTAATCTATAAGTTAAATTGTTTTGTTTAATTGCATTTTTATTTACAATCAAGAAAACCAAACAAAACAACCTTTCCGCTTTAGCTAACAACGAGTCTCGGAAATCCTTAGAGTAACTTTGGTCCTTGTGGATCGACCTCGCATATATTACCTAGCGGTTAAGTGTATCGAGCAATTACTTGAGCAATCAAGTTGGCGCCGTTGCCGGGGACCAATTGCGTGACCTAAGGATTTATGATTAGTTTCTAGTCTAAAGCATTTTTCTTTACTGTTATTGATATTCATTTCCGTGTTTTCTTTGGTGTTTTTAGGTGTATGACCCACAGCAAAGGCTCATCACATCTAGTACACTACCACGAGGATATCGGAAGGTTTGAAAGAGGGAACAAAAAAAAGAAGCAGTTAGCGGTTCAGAGAGAAGCTGAGATGGCTAACCGTGACGCTTCTGGAAATGTAGTGAATGATGACGGATTCCAATTTGAAGGAGAACATCATGGAGTGTTTCAGGATCCACCACCTCCTGAAGCAAATCCTCTTGCTGGTGGTGGAAACGCTGCCCGTCTAGCTGCTGCTCGTTTAGTCGCGTTGAATGCTAGGGATGCGCCTGTTCGACAAACTCTGAGAGATCACGATGCTCCCAATATTGAATTTTCAGACACAGGAACCAACAACTCCCTATCAACAGGAATGATTTTGAGATCAAGACCGGATTGTTGGCTCTTGTGAAGCAGAATCAGTTTTACGGTCTTTCCTCTGAGAATCATGTCTATCACTTGGATAATTTTGAAGATATTTGTGGGACAACGAGAATGAATGGAGTGCCAGATGACCTTATCAAATGCAGACTGTTTATATTCTCTTTGGCAGACAAAGCCCACCGCTAGTTGAAGTCATTGGGTCATGCAAATCTAAGAAATTGGGAAGATTACAAAGCTGCATTTTTGGGGCAGTATTTCACGCAGTCCAGGACAGCTATCCTGAGGAATAAGATCAGTAGTTTCTAACAGGGAGGCACAGAGTCATTCCATGAAGCGTGGGAGAGGTTTAAGCACTACTATAGGGATTAGGGAGTGTCCTTATCATGGGTTTCCACGGGTTACATTGATCAACACTTTCTATAGGGGAGTTGACAAGGCCTACAAGATGGCATTAGACACTGCTAGCAATGGGGACTTCATGACCAAGACTGAAACTGAGGCTATAGAGCTAATTGAGAACCTTGAAGCTAGCAACAACAACCACAATGTTGACTATGATAGGTCTATAGAGGTGGAGGAGGAGAATCAAAACAGATTGCTCAGTTGACTGCCAAGGTTGAGAAAATTCTGAGGAAAGATCAAAAAGCTGTCAATTTTTGTGAGGATTTCAGCAAAGATATGGTGCATCAAGGGTTCAGCGGAGAAGGTTCTGAAGATCTACAGGCAGAGATGAACTTTGTGAATAGGTATGGGAACTATCAGAACAGAGGGTTCAACCAGAACTACAGGAACCATCCCAACCTTTCTTACATGAGTACTAATGTTGAGAATCAGGTGTATCCAACTCAGGCAAGCTCACAAGGTCTGAAATTTCAGCCTAACAGTTTTCAGAATAAAGGGAACTATCGGGGACAATTCCAACCTCCTGCAGGCATCGGTCATACGTCTTCATCTTGGGATAATGAGATGAAATTGATGATGCAGCAGATTCTTGAAGGTCAAAAGAAGAAGGCTGCTGATATCAATGTAAAGGTGGATAGCATGTACAATGATCTCAATGGAAAATTCACAACGCTATCCTCACATGTCAAGACTCTTGAGAATCAGGTCTCTCAGATTGTTTATTCCTCTATGCGACCAGCTGGTGCTCATTCTTGAAAAGTCGAACCCAAGGGAAAAGAGCAGTGTTATGCTATTATGATCCAGGAACAGCTTAGAGAGATAGATGTCGCCAAACAGGTGGAAACTAATGATGATGTTGTTGAGACACTTGTGGAGGACAAGATTGCAGAGGATGATGAACCTTTGTCTATGGAGCCGCCACCTTATGTTCCCAAGCTACCATTTACAGGCTGTGAGAGACGGATTCAAAAGCAGAAAGAGTATGCACGCTTTAACGAGATCATGAAATAATTGTATGTCAGACTGCCTTTCTTACAATTGGTTCTTCATGTTCCAAGCTACAGAAGTTACTTGAAAGATATATTGTCTAACAGGAGGAGCGTTGAGGAAGGGGTTAAATTGATTTCCAAAGGAGAAGAGTACGCTCAACTTATGGAGTCTTACAGACAACAAGAGGAAGCTCAGCTCACTAATGTAGTAGAGGTGTTAGCAGGGAAAGAGATGGTCAACACTTGTAGTGCCATCTCTGCAGCTACTATTCCCAAGAAACTCGGTGAACCAGGAAGTTTTGTTTTACCTTGTCTGATTAGAAAGTCTGTGCTTGAGAGATGTCTTTGTGATTTAGGAGCTGGATTTAATTTGATGCCTCTTTCTGTGTCAAAGCGCCTAGGCATCACCAATTTCAAGCCTTTAAGGATCTCTTTGATTCTAGCGGATCGCTCTATACGATTTGTAGTGGGATTGGTGGAGAATGTGCATGTTAGAGTTGGAAATGTTTTATATTCCCACTGATTTTGTTGTCTTGGAATTTGATAACGAACCACATGATCTTCTCATTCTTGATAGGCCATTCCTAAACACTACTGGAGCTATAATTGATGTGAGAAGAAGCACAATCAACCTATAGATTGGGGACTATGCTTTGGAGTTTGACATGAAAGGGACAAGAAAAAATCCCACCATTGAAAAAACAAATGATGAACTTGGTGTTGAATGTGCAAAGGATTGCATTGAGTTGAGTGATGTCGCGGAAGTCCTCGATGGAGACACAAAAGATCCTCATGTGACCTTGATACCACTGCAGCGTGTAGGAGACACCATCAAGTGTAAGGTGCAGTGTAAGGGAATCTCAAAACCGTTCTTCAAAGCAAGGAGCATTCTCACTTCGGAGTAGAAAGAGAAAGGTAGAAAAGCTGGGAAAAGAGTGATTGGCTAAGGATGTAGTTAACTGATTGGGGATCTTGTTTCAGAGCAATTTCCCGCACTCGTGCCCATTGGTTCATAAGAATCCGGTCAAGCTAACGACCTTAAGCATGCGCTTCGTGGGAGGCAACCCACAAGGTATTTTACATACTTTCTTTTCCTTCTTTTATTTTCTTTGATTTTGGTTTGATTCACTGTTGCGGAGTTCAAACTTATCGACTCAACTGTTGAGTCGATATAGTCTCTGCATTTGACGGTGCTGTGAGAATAGTTTTTGAGTGCAGAAACACAATGACGACGTTGCAAAACCACGGTCTCGAGAGCGTGGGATCGATCGATCCAACAAGTAGATCGATTGATCCCGATAATACACGTCGAGGCTCAAAAACATCCGCCAGGTTGGGATTGATCGATCCCAATGCTGGATCGATCGAAATGGTCGTGCCGTCGAGTTCCAAAATCATCCGCCAGAACGGTATCGACCGATCCCACCACTAGATCGATCGATCCCGATGTGAGCCAAACAAATTCAATTTCTGTAAACCGGAATTGAATCGGACTCCACTTAAATTGAACCGGATCGACAAACGACATATCACAGGATCGAGTTTTCCTTCTCCATTCACGAGCCCCACCCATCACCGTTGAGTACTACAGTACCACCCCTTCTTCCCTTATCATTTATCATTTTTATTTTCTTTTTATTTTGATTTTCTTGGGTTTGTGGCACCTTTTCTTTTAACTGTTTTTACACCGACTCGGTGTGAAGCAAGTCGGAGGGGGGGGGGGGGAGGGGAGGTTGCCACTTGTCCACTAATCTAGTTTGCATTTTTAATGTTTCTTTGAGTCATTTTGATGTTTTTCTCTTGAGGCATCGAGTCTATTTTATCGAGTCAAAATCGTGCCTTTTATTGAGTTAAAATTTTGTTTGAGAACTGTGGTCTTTTCTTAGGGAATTGCACCTAACTCTATTTGAGAGAAATTTCTTGGCCGCGCAAGGTGCGGGTGACTACCGGGGGTTTTGCGGGAACAATTTAATGAAGAATGGAGAACAGCGAGGGATGAACGAATAGTATGCGTGTTACAGTGGTGGGAAATTCATAGAACTTCAGGTAATTCTCTTATTCACAAAAAAATATATGATCTTTGTACTGACATCACAATAACATCGATAATTATATAACGGCAGGACAAAATGTTGTTCGAACCATTGGTAAATGCAGCCGGTTGGATATCAATCCGGATATACCTGAGGTTGGAGAATTCCTAGTGATGTATGTATTATTTTGCATAGTTACTGCATTATATATTTTCACATAATGTAATTTGAAAGTGTTTAATGTGTTTTTTGTTTACATTACGATTTAGATTGGCCGCTGAGGAAGCTAATGAGGCAGTTTCTACCGATTTAGAAGATTGAAAGTGTGCATTATGCTATTGTGTAGTAAATTGATGTGTTGTTTGACTTGATCAATTAGTGATTAAAATAATGTTCGTATCATGCGACCTCTTGGTTTTGGTTTGTAATGTAAAACTAATGATCTAAAATTCTCTATAACTAATGTTCGTATTATCTTATAAGTAGTATTTTGCTTTATATGTTTGGTTTTGTTAACAAATAAAATAAACCTAGATCTAAATATTATATGACATATCCTATGGAGTAGGTGTTATCAAGAACATTTTAAAAAAATAATTTCTTCGAATTTCATAAATTGTGGTATGCTTAATCTTAAAAATTTAATTTTGATTTCGAAAAAAGTGCTTGGCCGCGCAAGGCACGAGTGACTCCCCTAGTATACTATATATATAAATTTAATAGGTCATTAAACGTATGAATTATGTATATCCAACAAATACATGATTATAAATACTGAATATTACCGGTCTTTAATCTCCTCAAGTTCGTCAAACTCCGGGTCAAGATAAAATCTAGAGCATTCAACTGTATTCATGAGACATGATTTCCTGTAAAATATTCAATTCGATGAGAGCAAATAAGATAATAACTGGCTTAGATTCCCGTTTTTTTAGAAAATACGATGAATAAATATAAGTCAATACTTTTATACTCTTCAACATGCCAAAACCTCAAAACACAAAAAAACAGGATCCGAAAGTACGAATGATCATACTCTCATAAAATAGTCGGCCAAATCACCTACCCCGCAACAACTCAATTTCAATTCCCTTTTAATTTTCAAACCAAAACTAAACGTCATTTATAAATAAATTCTGGCATACAAATTGAAAAACAAACTCACCTATGATTCTTTAAGATGAAGTAGACACATTTACATCTACTATCCTTATCGTATTGTCCAGAAACATAAGGGATCCATATAAGTCGGCTGATATAAACGATAAATCCCATCGTATCTAGATTTAAAGTAGAGAATATTAGGCAATAGGGCACTTTTTTGAGTCTCAATTAGGCAATGAAGCACTTGGAAGGGAGTAGGCACTTTTAAAAGTTTTTTTACCGTAAATCCCTCAAACTCAGTTAACCATAGTTACTTTCCTGTGGTTGAGGAATTAAATAATATTTTTAACAATCTTCGTAAAGTAAAACGACCCGACGAATTGTTCATCACTTTGACCTAAGTGTGAAATTATTCCGGCAACTGTGTTGAAATTAACATCCGTATCTTGGTTTCGCAATCCGTGATTCCTCGCCCAGTAAATCAGATTCCTCTTCCTAGTTCGCAATCCGTAATTAATCTCCCGACATTAAAATCCCTCGTTATTACTTTTCACTCCGTTCAAAAAAGATGACAGGTAATCATCTATGTTTTTCTTTGTTCTACTACCAATTATAGTTATCTTCTCGTTTTATCCATTGTTGTTCTAAAATGTCTTTACCAGTTAGGTAATTTTCTCTTTTATCCATTGTTGTTCTAAAAACTCAATTCCAGATTGATAATTTTCTCTTCACAAATTGTCCCTTTGATTGCAGGCGTAGTGGAAGATGATATAAATGACTTCAACACTCATCTCCCTCCAAGGCTTTTCGCAACCAACCGTTACCTTAATGCTCGTCGCAATATCTACTCCAGACCCGACATTCTCACTATAATATGTGACGTTTTGAAAGGTACCAAGGAAATGAAAACCATCTTGTTTTGGGTCTCTGTTTAGTTTAAGGGTTAGCGAATGTCCAATCTCTTGCAAAATAGTTCATGCTTTGTTATGTAGACAGTTGGTTACAAAACATAAATACGAAATGTGGACTATTTTTGGTGGACAGCCACTTAGATTCTCTTTAGTTGAGTTTGGTTCTGTTACTGGTTTGTCGTGTGGTGAATTTCTGGAGGAGTATGAACCTGACTTCTTCCCTAAACGTGTCAATGGGACGAATGATACTAGGATGTTTTGATAGGGAAAGATAAGAATGCAATACTAGCCGATATTTCTTCTAAGTTCCAAGATTTAAAAGGGATTGAGGACCCTTTAAAACTCCCCTAGCTCTTCTTTTGACTGTTGATGTTAGAGGACATTGACTCATTCCTTGCTTTCCCATGGGGGAGAGAATCATTTTTGAAGATTATTCAAATCATGAGGCATGTTAGAATCAAACCGTCAATGGCTGATTCAAAGAGAAAAAGGTCACGTCCTGGATTCAAGCTAGAAGATCCCATCCAACAATACACAAATCAGATGCAACAACATAATATAGCTATTTATGGCTTTCCTTTAGCCCTGCAACTTCTTTCTTATAGGAACATTTCTGGTCTACTGGACAAGATTCCTTGTTCTACAGATGAGAGAACCTTTTTGTAATGGCATTCAATTGGGATTCCGTAGAACAATTTTACTATCAACGATGTTCATCTCCTTGAACGTGTTCCTGATGTAAGTAATTGTAAACATTGTTGTGGTATCTTTTTCTTTCATGTGCTCTCATTTCTTTTTTGATTTGGTCTCATTTTCTGAGTCTGTTTCTTCAGTTGACTGTTACCCCGATGCTGTTTGTAAACACCAATGAGGATCGTTGGGGAGAGTGGGATGATGAAGTGAGAGACAAGAAGGTTCTTTATTTGATTGAACAGATAAGCAAATGCCATAATTTCACCAAAAAGGAGTGGCCTTGTGGCTATGGTGATCTACCGCTCATACATTCGTAGATATTAGTCAATAATTTACTTTAACTTCTCTATACTACACAAGATGAGATATCCATGGAGACCTGCAAGGATTCAGTTGATTCCCCACAAAACTATCGAGTAATTGTTTATTAAGTTCTTTCACATTTTGTGTCCAAAACATTGGTCATATATTCTCATATAGTTCTTTTTCAGGATGAAACTCCATCAATTATATTACCCAAGTTTATATCTGCTGATAGCATCGAGCTCCCTCGCTCTGATCAACCCATCTATGACACTGAGTCAAAATCTAGAGACGAGGTAGATTTTTGAATATCTGTTTCTAGTCAAAAATATTTAACTATTATATACCTAACTACATTTTCATATTACTATAGCATCTGCTTGCTCCTCGACCTTTTGCTGTTTTCGATACCGCAACGAAACCATCTTCTAATGATGTTACCGAGGTTTTCCTCCCTAAAGGAGTTTTATTATTACTTTAAGTTTCTTATAATGGATGTTACTCATATGCTAATGTTATACCTCTTCTATCTTATCAAGGAGATTAAGATTCAAGACTTGTCCTTGGCTGAAAATGTTGACACATTGGTTGATTCAGTGTGCAAGAATATAAGTGCTTCAATTAATGCTCCTGATGGGGTAAGGAAAGAGAGTCTTGCTATGATAGAATGGGAACCACCCATGAACCCACATGTAACATTATCCACCATTATCCACGTCGATTACATATTTTGTATGGATTCCCAATTGTGGATATACTTAACTTCGTGGTTACTTAACTTTATGCCCACTTTCACATGTAGGATGATCAAAAAGAAGATGATCAAATTGAAAGTGATGATGATGAGGTAGAATTCCCTGGTGCTCATTTGGAATGGTGGTTTATTTATGGCGTTCTCAAAATATTAAAATTCATTTATATCATTTTAGGATGTTCCTGTCAATAGTGGAGCTTATGTTGATGTCAGTGATTCATCACCTGCAAGAGAACGGTCGCCAACTGCTTTGTCTGAAAAAGAAACCCAACTTGTTTCGTTGTTGCAAAATAACCCCCAATGCTCTCCCACGGACCAGATTGATTTGTTTCCTACTTTGGACAAATCATTTTTCAAAGTTTTCATTGACACCCTCCGGAAGGAGCCACATAAGTAATTTGATTACTCTCATTACTTTTCTCTATGTTTTGATACTTTACCCACAAACTAAAATTATTTAATAATTTCAGGGAACATGTTACTCGGGGTGATATTGTGATAACCCACAGATTCCTACTCCACCTTGCACAACCGACCAATTGGGTTGATACCATGGTAAAACAAACCCCTTATTAATTCATTTTAGTTCATGTGGATCAATATGCTAATTACATGATTCATTATAAACAACTTGCAACACATGGAGGTACTAAGAAATTTCCTTAATGAAAGGCACAGATTGACACTCTCTAAAGAACGCGCTGTTATTCTTAAATCGTGGTTGGGCAATTACCTACAAGGGAAATATTGTTCCTTTTAAGCCGCAAAAATAAGTTGCGCGTTCAATGGTTTAACCAGTTCAAGTGGACGATTCCTAGTTCTCCATCAGATTGGTTTGAAGAAATTGATCTCATCCTGATGCAAATGATTTTGAAAAACCAGCATTGGGTAAGGCTGGCAATCAACTTAGGGAACTGGTGTGTCGACATACTTGATACAAACTACCAGCTAAACGATGATCGCCAAGTCGATGAGTTCATGGCACCTATTGTGGTCCAAATCCCGTATTTAATTAATAAATTTTGTCAGCCTCGTCTGTCTCAAGTTCATAGATTGGCTCCTTTCAGTTGGTCAAGAATGAAAGGGATCTATTTCAACGAGCGGTCTGGGGACTGTGGACCAATCTCAATGAAGCTCATCAAAATTTATGCAACTGGTGGAAATGCAGAGAAAATGGCCCTGATCACAGATGAAATTGTCAATGAATTCAGGGGTCAGTACGCTATAGATCTGTTTCCAGAACTTGTCGCACCACTTTACCAATCGCCCACCAGCTAATCAGCTTTCCATATAAGTAACTCTTCATTAAGATATGATATTTGTTCTAGACATTTCAGTTGTTTGACGGCTAGCTTTATTTTCTATTTGACGGCTAGCTTTATCTGTTCGATGTATAAGTTGTACTGAATATTCCATTTCTCATAATTAGTCCAACTAATTTTCCCGAAGTAATTAAAGGTTCAAGTGGATATGTATTCACGGACACATACAATTTATACCAAACATATTCAGGTGAACAAAATTCTTTACCACCACTGATTTAATAATGTGGTTAGTTTTGCATTGATTCAGAATAAGGGAAATTAGGGAAATATTATATTGTATCTTATTCTAAATTAATTTATTAGTGGTTCAAGTGGATATGTATTCATGGACACATACAATTTCTACCAACTATATCCAGGCGAACAAAATTCATTACCACGTCTGATTTAATAATGTGGATAGTTTTGCATGGATTCCGGATAGGGGAACTTAGGGAAATATTCTATGGTATCTTATCCTCTATATTAAAACACAGCGTCTAAGTATTTATCTCCATCATATCCCTCAAATCATCCCTAAATCCTCTCAAAATAATTATAATTTTTTCAATCTTCCTCCGACATGTCTTCTTACATTCTTTTTCCTTTGGTTTCAGACATAGTTCGTCGAATTGGGATATCGGGTTTTTGTAATCTAGGTCCATTCATCGCTGCTGGACCTGAATGGTTAGGTACTGTATTTTCTGATGAAGTTTTAAAGGAGGTTGGTCTTTATGAGTTTATTACGGTCTCCTCTTTATGCATCGAAGGGTCGCCCTACCGCCCATTTTTGCTTAGGTGTTTACAGTCTAGCTGCTCTAGTTGGCCCCTCTGTTCAAGCTCTGAATATGCTTAGCGAAGCTGCAGTTCATAACTTACATTCTTATTTTGCTTTTGGTATTTTTTATGTTGTTTGCGGTAATCCAGAGGATGGTAGAATAATACTAAAAAAGTATTTGGAGATGTTTAATAATTTCCAAGAAGCTGTTTATTGCGCCGAGCAGGTCATGACTCAGATACAAGACATGGCTCCAACAAGACAGCAACTATACCGGGGGTACATGAGTTTGAACTCTATCCCAGATTGTCATTTAGTACATTTTGGGAGTTTGGATTTTTGCCCCGACTGCTTTGACCCCACTTATATTTTTAAGATCCGTGCTTTGTGTTAGCTTAATTTTCAGTTTGTTGGAAATTCGCTTTGTGTCAAGCTCTTAATCAATAACGACAATAAGTTTTAGACCATCATTTTCTACGGTTTGTATTATGTCTGTCATTTGTGGATTTGTATTCATGGATTCGTTACTAGTGAATTTGTATTCCTAGAAACAATTATTTTTATTCATTTTATATCATATTTTAATCATTTTCACTTTTATCAGAACGAGGTAGTTATCAGATGGTGATAAAACCCAAATTTCTAGGGTTTCTTATAGAAACAAGCTTAGTTTTCCTCGTACAACATTCACCACTCCACTAGAACATGGTAGATCGAATTGGAGGTATCCCGATTTTCTGCCCCTTGTGGCGAGGAAGTAGTGATGAAATCCTCAGCTACTCCGGAACCCTGGTTGTTTGTTTTATGCATGTCCCCTAGGATCTCCTGTAAGTAAATCAACTAATTTATCATTCGTTTTCTACTACTTGATATCCGAAATAACGATCGATAATACAAGAAAATAGGAACCATTTGTTCAAATGGATGAATACATGTATCGTTGAAAAGATCCGAGAGTTGATAGAAAAAGTGGATAACATCGAGGGTTCTACACTTATATTGCAAAAAAGACTAAATATTTATGACTCAGTGATTACCTCTTCGTCACAGGAGACGCGGGACCTAGATTTCGTTTTTTGGAAAGACATTGAAGACCTGAGATCGCAGCTTAGATCTATGAAAAATATTCTCGTTTTATTTTTGCTTTTTATTTTATTATTTTATTTTAAAAATTGTTTTATTTTCAAAATTATTGTAATTTTTGTTAGTATATTTATCAAGACATAATTCGACTATCCATCATTTCTTAACCATTTGGATTCAATTATGTATCATCGTTTTGATCTATTCGTCCTAACGGGTAGGATTAGGTAATTTTCAGAGTTACATATTTTAGTAAACATGACATGTAATCCACTTGCAGTAGATAATTCAAGCCAAATTTCACATTATTATGTCCTCTTTTTAAAACAAAAATAAAAAATAGTATATAGATTTCTCTGTATTTGTTAACTAGTACATACTTATTTAAATATTTATTTCATATACCTATAATCTATTCCTACTTTTTAGACCTAATACATCAGGTTATCACTTCCTACTGACACCCTTTACATTTATTTATCTATTGGATATTGCTGGATGTGAAGCTACACATCAAGGGACCCACTGTCAACAGGTCTGTTTTTCTGATGCTAATTTATGGAAAAATCCACTATTAAGCTTTTATTCATGTGGGCAGGTTTGAATCACTCCGTCCAAGATATCATCCCTAACTAAACAATTTTTTCCACATTTTAATTTTATATTTATATGGATAACAATCCATACAATTTTTGTTATCTTAAATGATACAAAATTATTAAATAAAAAGGGTACATTGCAATCTATTGTAAAATAACCATTTTATGGATAAGAATTCATGGATTGGAGATTATAGATTTACTTATATGGATAACAAACAAAATAATTTTCTTTAACGAAAATGAGATCAAATGATTAAATAAAACTTCGCATACGGATTATTTGCGGCAAAACATTTTTGAAAGAAACTGTAGTACTTAGAAGGAGGCATTGACCACCACATAAAATGATTGTCCATGTTAATGCGAACAGAGGCTAGGGTTTTGTTCGACATAACAGCATCATTTCCCTCTCTCCCGGCTAGCAACCAGTTCTTTCAAAGCATCAACACCATCTTCAGCAACCTTACTAACGTTGATCTCCATTAACGGTTGAGGAATGTCTATATCCATCATTGGAATCTCCTACATATTAAATGAAGAAATTTATTGACAATCATTATATAAATTAACATTATTATAAACAAATATTCAACTACCTCAAAGGAATTTGAACTCTTGCTTTCCTGTAAATCGCACACCTTATCTCAATTAAACGATTGATCTTTTTATAAGGTTGTTTTTATAAGGTTTTGTTCTATTTATAGAATTTATTAGACCAATAACTTAAACATCGATTATGTGGTTTAGAACCGGTTGGGTCAATGTATAATATTGCTAAATCTCTCGTTGGTTTTTAATTTTTTGTATAATATATATTTAAAATACCTTACATCAGTCTAGTTCTTCATTAAAAAAATACAATCCGCGTGGATATTTGCTTCCGACAACAAGTTGATATTTTTTGTGTTTTGGCGGCAATTTTCCCTCGCATCCGAATTAGAGTTCCCCATCTTCCCGGTTCAAATATTTTCGATGGAAGATTTTACTATTTTAAGCATTTCCTATAAATTGTTGTAATCCACGTGGATATTCAAATGTTTGACATGTCATGGATTCACATAAATAGTGAATTATTGTTTGTCATAAACTCTTGTTTGTAGATTTGTTACTATGGATACAAGTATAAAAACTTATTTAAGCAAGTTAAAACAAGTTGATATTTTTTGGAGTTTTGGCGATAATTTTCCCTCGCTTCCGAATGAGAGTTCTCCATCTTCTCGGTTCAAATATTTTCGATAGAATATTCTACTATTTTAAGCAAGTCAAATAAAATTGTTGTAATCCACGTGGATCTTCAGAGGTTTGACATCTTATGGATTCACATATATAGTGATTTATTGAATGGCAATAACCCCAAGTTTGTGGATTTGTTACTATGGATACAAGTATAAAACTTATTTAAGCAAGTTAAAAAAATAATTTATATGTCCATTATGTCATGATACCTAAACGATATCGGGTTAATTCGTGTAGTTATTACTAACCAGTTGTTATTGCAAACGATTGATTATGGGGGATGCTATTTAAGGAAGTTGGTTATGGGGGATGTTATGTAAGGAAGTTGCTTAACCCATTAGGTTACCATAAATTCACTCAAACGAAAAAAAAATGGTCAACTACCATCTACTCAACGAGCTCTCCCCTCAAATCACCGGCTGGACTGTACGAGTGATTGTCTTGAATATACCAAAGAGGCGATTTGTTCGAACTTAGAGTTATCGTAGCTGATCAAACAGTAAGCTACCTTTTGTTTTGTTTTTTTGCATGTACCTGATATTAATAATTTTTAATATTCTGAATAGGGGACAAAGATGGAGGTTACAATCCACCGACGCTTTTCTGCCTTCTACTTCGACAAGATCTTTGAAAATAAGTGGATCGGGTTAACTAACTTCAAGGTGATACTTAATTCTGATCCAGTCAAGACTACGGCGGCCGAGTATGGTATCAATTTGATGGACAAAACGTTTGTAACATCGGGTGATCCGAACACCCCTATCCAATTCAACAATTTCACTTCTTTCGACAACATATTGGAGGGTACATTCGATAACGACCAGTTAGTCGGTAAGTCTTTGTTACCATTAGGGTTTTTCAATTAATTCTTAGAGACAACATATTTGAGGGTACATATATGCCTTATGTTGTTCTAAACTTACCATGAATGTACAGATCTCTTGGGTGTTGTTATTGAAGTTGGAATTCTTTCTCATTCTGGTGATCCCGACGTCGGCTTTGAGGAGATGGTCGTTCCTTTTAAATTAATGGACATATAGTAAGTTTTCCGTCTAAGATACTATAAAATAGGATAATTTGGTGTGTTTAACATTGTTAAATTTTTTCCTCCACCAGCAAAGAGATTCTAGACTGTGAGGCCACTGGGAGAAAGGCATTAGAATTTGATACTTGTTCCCGACGCTTTGGTCATCCAAAAATTGTTGTGGCATTGGCTTGGTAGAGGGTGGTTAGGGAGTCTGAACTGGTTGGTGGGCGCAAAAACAAGGTTAAAATCGTGAGCTATGGTGCAGTTTCATTTGTTTACCCCGAACCATCGATTGAAGAAGTAGAAGAAATCAAAATGGTAAGAACTCATCTTAAATTTACACGTATGAATCACATATGTTAATTAGTATACGAAATGAACGCATGCACTGTTGTCATGAATTTACGTTAGATAATTGGTTTTGATTACTGCAAACCTTGAATGTGAAGTTTCTTGTCGTAATTTGAAACCAAAATGCTTTATTTATGTGTTGAGTTGCTGAGCTTGCGAGATGTCTCTTCTGTTAGGTCTCAAACAGAAGTCTGCTTGAAGATGGGGAAAGAATTATAGTGAAAATTTTAATGAAATCATGGGTGTCAAGAATTATAGTGGAAAATTGATTTTCTAGATTACTGCCAATTGGAAGGTCCAGTTTCTAGTTCTAGGGGTTTATATAATTCATGGTGATATGAACTCTAATTAATGACTTCTCTATATTGTATCTATTGATTTTGCATGTGGTCGCCTAATGAATACTAAAGGTTCACTGAGTCTTCTTTTGCTCCTAGTGAAGACTTTTTATCAGATTTATGTTTTGTTGTTGTTTTAAGGGTCCCTTGTTTAAATCCCTTGTTTAACTCTTTGTTGTAATGTTCTTTGTTGTACGAACGAATGATCCTCCTAAAACCTAGCGTTACTCTATGTTAACTAAGTTTACCTAAGTTTCTAAGACTATTCTGCACTATAAATATATAATCGTAACCACATGGTTACCTATATTATATAGATAGGGTAGTTTCCGTCGAATGTCATATGTTTAACATTGATATTAATTGATATAAGACTAAAAATTATACGAATTTTTAATTATAAAGAGTAAACAACATTAAGTCAATTAATAATTGAGTATACATTGGTTAATGTGTTTTGAGGGAAATAAAATTAAATTAGCCAGACAACAGTAGATTGATTGATATGTCAATAGTTGGTGTAAGCGACTTGCATGGAAACGTTCTTAATACCAACTTACACACGACTCTAACGCTATAGGCTATGATGGTCCTATATATAGATTAAATTATCTTTTCCTGCAAAATTCATCATAACGTTATTTTTAATATTTCCAACAATTCAGTTTAACTCCATGTGGTCAGGCGGTGGTTTCAATATCCATATCGCATATTTTCACTATATAATATTATTTATATTGTTGATTATGCATTCTAATGAAATCAAAAATATTTAGAAATCTAAATAGTTTATTGACTAATACTAATAATTAAACTATTCTGGATATAAGGATGATTATTGCATAAGATTCTAACTAAGTAAATATATAGGGGTCAATAATAAAGTCCACGTTTATTCATAAACAATTATCGATATCCAAATAGACGTATCCACATATCTCTGGTTTAAATTAATATGTATTGTTTCTTAACATATTATTATTTGCCGGTAATTATCATTATCCACATAGACGTATCCAATTAAGACAATTAAATATTTAAAGGACAAACGATAATCAACATAGACGCATCCACTTTTCACTAGTTTAAATTAATAAGTATTGTGTCTTAAGGGCATCTAATCGGTTCAAACCTTTTAGCTAATTACCTAAGGGCATCTGATCGGTTCAAACCTTTTACATACAATAATGTTGAACTTTCAATTTAGGAGAATATGCTAAATTTCAAACCTTAGGCAAACATACAATAATGTTGAATTTTCAAACCTCATGCAAATTTCTTAGCCTAATTTCTGAACATAATTTTAAAAATAATTCTAAATGTTGCATTACAAATCAAAGATCATATGGATAAACTCCCATGAATTCAAACAGTTCATAACAAAAACAGGATAGCAAACTGATACCTAAATGACACCAAGATACCATCAAAGAAGCTTAAAATTCTCACCCGACTTACATTAGTAGAAATCCAAAAACAACATTCAAGAACTATTCCCCAACATTCTGACTTCATCCTCAAACCCTTACTCCGTACAAGTGTTCAACATGTGCCCAACCTTCTTACATCTACGACACCTTGGCCTACCAACTCTGTTCGGCTGATAAGGTGGCTGCACCACGCACACTTTCATTTCATTCAAGTCGAGCAAACCACCATTGCGTTTATCATGGCACACCTTCCAACGACATCTCATTTGAAAGTACCCTATAGTCGATTCATAAGCCAGCCCTTTATGATTATCTACAAACTTCGCATAAGGATTATTCGCGTCAAGACACTTTTTGAAGAAAGTGTAGTATTTTGAACGAGGCATTGACCACCACATGAAATGATGGTTTTTGTCAATCCGTACGGATGCTAATGTTTTCTTTGAAAGAACCGCATCTCTCCCCACTCTCCAAGTCAGCAAGAAGTTCTTCAACGCATCAACAACATCTTCACCAACCTTGCTTACGATGATCTCCATCAACGGCGGAGGAATGTGAAATTCTGTCAGCGAAATCACCTTCAAAAATAAAAACAGAAATTGTTAAAAAAATCATCCTATCAATAGACCCATAGATTTATTCATAAAAACGGTTTAAAATACATTCATAACAACATTTGAACCCTCGCTTTCTCCACAACTTTCTTCTACACCACACATAGTTATGCTCTCTTGTGAGTCTTCCATTAAAAGAGAAAAAAATTTAGTTAATCTAAGTTTATGTTACGGTTTATATAAGAGATATATAGTATTTATTCATTAAACCAATATCCTATCTTTAACCTACTTTCGGGTTGATGGCTAATTTCCCGCTTAGATTTATAATTTATTTATATAATTTTAAATATTTAGGGAACATGGATATGTTAGTGTGGATTTGTAAAATATTATAAATTCTTTATTATTCTTTTAAATTTATCTTCATTAATGGGATAAGACAACGATGTTACCTTCATTTTTCATATCCTAGGTATATGTTACCGATATCTAAACTGCGTCAGAACCTTAAAATACTTCCATATGAACATTGCTATATATTAGGCTATACGTGGATGATTATTTTTTTAAATTCCCACCACTTGATGTTCTACTGTTTTGGCGGTAAATTTCCCTCTCAAAGTTAAACAACAAACTTTGGTCAATTTACCTTCTTTTTTTTTTACATAAAATATAAAAAATTTTACACAATCCGGATAAACCAATGGATTATTAGTTGTGTTCTAATGTAGTATTGCCATGGATAAGTGTGATAGATAAAGATATACCAAAATTTGCCAATTTTTAAGGGTTGAAGCAAAAACAAAGTTAAGATCTATCCACGTGACAATGGTAACTATTCTTGTAACAGATCCTACTTTCAACACATAAAACTATATTTAAGACAAAAACATCATTACCATTTCGTTTGATTAAAGAACAAGAGAACAATTGGATCTAATCCAAACAATAATTTTACAACATGTCTAAGTACATACCATTCATCATTAGTAAATTAAGTCTTTTCCATAATATCTCTAGACAAGTAGAAGTATATACAATCTATACACCGCTCTACAATGTATGGTCTGCCATTATATTCATCTAGAAACTGATGTGATTCCCAACAAATTGGGCTGTCAGTGAAACACCACGTCTTACTATACGTTCCACACCGCTTTGGGGCAACGTTTTTATGTGGAACCTCAACGTTTCACAAAATCCCTCTTATTCTTCATAATTGTATCTCTTGTTAAATTTCGAGTAAACTTCGCAGTCCTCTCTTCCAGCACAACTCTTCAACATAATGTATAATAATTCAGCCACTGGGTAGACTTCTTTAGCATATGTGGCGATCTCAATTGCCTCTTCTATGTCAAAAAATAGGAAAGCCAAAACTAGGCTTCGAACATACAATGCATAAGGATTTTTTGCTTTTACACATTTCCAAAAAAAAAGATTGTAGACACTATCAAGGCTGGACTAGTATACAAAATCTCTAGATTTGTCCAACCTTACCGATTTCAGGCTATCTGGTGAAGATACATCAACCATTCCCTCCTTTCCGGAGATAATCCAATTCTTTAACTCACCAATCTCACCTTCACCTATATAGCTAACAATTTTTGCAAGAATGCCTGCAAGCATGTGGAAGTTTGTTGACGGCCCCCTACATGTGAAAAACGGATTTTATTTTTTTTATAAATGTATGTTTTACTCTTTTATAAAGATTGCCTCAACTCTTACCTTTTTTTTTAAACCCGACGATTGATTCCAGATTTTGACTACAAGTTTGTTCGGCCATCCGTCGAGGAGTTTGTTGTCTTCTACTACAGATGTAACGATTGGGATTATTGGTTGGAACAGAACGATGCATGAAGTGCATTACTCACAAACTATTTTGGGGACCATAGTATAGATCTTTAAGGTATTTGGAGCATATGATCCCTAATCGCACCTTTACTTATTTATAATTTGATTTTAAAATTTTTGGGGGTGAAATATCCCGCCAAAATATATGACCACATTGATATTTATAGTTGAACAATATATGCCCTATAGGTATTTTTTGGGTTCTCAAACCACGTGGTTTTGTTATGATGGATAACATAAAGCTAATGCTGTGTGTTAAGGTTAATTGTTTAGGTTAAATTTTTAGGATATAGGGTTGCTAATTATGTGTAATTGGTTAAGTGATAGGTATTAATAGTTTATTTATTTATTTGGGTTTAGGGTTTAGGGAAATACTGTTTAGGAATTATATTTTAGGGTTTAGGGTTTAGGGTTTTGGGTTTAGGGTTTAGGTGTTGGTGTTTAGGGTATAATTATTATTGTCTGGATTTTAGTGTTTAGCGTTAGAGTTTATAGTTTAGGACATTAGTGGTTTAGGGTTTGGAGATTAGGTTTAGGGTTTAGGGTAATGTTATAGGGTTTTGGGGTTAGGGTTTAGGGTTTACCGTTAGGGTTAAGTGCATAGTGTTTAGGGTATAATGTTTATGATATATGGCTTAGAGTCTAGGTTTAGGACTATGTTTAGGGTAATGTTATAGGGTATTGGGTTATGGTTTTAGCTTTAGGGTTTAGGGTTTAGTGTTTAGGATTTACCATTAGGGTTTAGTGCATAGTGTGTATGGTATATGGCTTAGAGTCTAGGTTTAGGGCTATGTTTATATGAATTTGACAATATAGCCTTTACTATTTAGAAACACTAGTGAATTAAAGAGATAATTATGTATTGTCTTAATGTGGTTATGTTGTGATGGATAGTCTATTTAATAACTTATGATTTAGATGACTGATTACTATATTCTTTATTTTATAATTTAAATATAATTTTATGATTAATACGGACATAAATATCATGAAATTGTTTTTGTTATAACGAATTTAATTAAAATATGCCATTCACAACTATCTAACAACATATTAAGAATAGGGTTTAGGGTTTGGGTTTTAGGGTTTAGTGTTTAGGGTTTTGAGTATAGTTATTAGGATATAGGGTTTAGGATTTAGAGTTTAGTGATGATATATTTTAGCTTAGGGTTTCCCATTAGTGTGTTGTGCATACGGATTTTACAATATAGCCTATACTATTTAGGAAAACTATTGAATTTAATAGGTTTATATATGTTTTTAATGTGAATGTGTTGTGATGGACAGTTTATTTAATAACTTATAATTTTGAGAAATGATTATTACATTACCAATTTAGGTATATGTATTATATGATTTTATAATGTATATATAAGTTTATGATTTATACGGACATTAATATCATGAATGTAGATTGATATAACGAATTGGTAATCAAAACATTAAGAATATAAAATTAAAAATATTTAGAATAAACTAAATTTTTGTGATAATTAAAAGAAAAATAAGAATATAATATAAGTTATTAAAATCTCAAGCTAAACATTAAACCAGAAATTATTACATAAAAGATAAAAAAAAAAGGTTTTCATGAATCAACCAGAAATTATTACATAAAATATAAAAAAAAAACAAATCCTGAATCAACCATCAATCTATAACCATTTTTATTTCTTCAAATTCAGGAATCTTTGCATTAGGAAACACTTTTGATATAGATCCATAGCTCACAATCTTCACTCCATTTGCCCTCCAATTTGACTTCAAAACCTTCCACCACCCTAGTGCAACAATCATATTTTGCTTTCCATACAATTGAAAGTTTTTTTCAAAGTCAATAGTTGTATGCCCAAAAGCTTCACACGACAATACCTCTTTGCTATAGCAATAAGTATGACCAAAATCTTGTATACAAATTTATGCAGACTATTTTTTATATAAACAATATAAAAATAATTTACTCTCTAGGGATCCATGATCTTGAACGGAAGGGTGTAACCATTAACGTCTTCAACGTTGCCAATATCATTTCTCAAACTCCCAATGATAAGTGTGCATTTTGCCTGTTTTGAGCATCCATTTGTCATCACTTTAGCATCATATCATCACTTTTTTATATCATTATTTCTCATCATTTGTCATCACTTTGCATGTTTATGATAGTTTTGCATGCATGTTGCATATTTGTGTTGTTTTCAAGTGATTTGGAGCTGTTGGCGAACTAATTGGAAGAAGCGGACCTGATCACTGCAAAACACTCGACCCCCTGGTCGAGTAGATGGTTCCACGACTTCAACAAACCACTCGACCCCCTGGTCGAGTAGATGGCTTCATCACTTCACAATACCACTCGACCCCCTGGTCGAGTACCACCAAGACAATCACTCGATCACATCACTCGACCCCCTGGTCGAGTATCATCACGTCCACCAAATCACCTTCACTCGATCACACTACTCGACCACATGGTCGAGTACCTTCATCACCTTCACTCGATCACTCTACCACCAAGCCGAGTACCACCATCTCTATCACTTGACTGCTAGCTTCAGAGTCTCTCCTGACACTCGAGCACGAGGAAGAAAAGAAGACTCTAGTCTATCACTCGACCACTAACTCGACCACCTGGTCGATTACCGTTCTTACTCCGTCCCAATACTGCGTCGTTTTGAGTATTCGAGTTTCAGAATATTTTGCTATTAGTAGCATCTACTTTATATTTTCGTTTATCTAAGTTTTTATTTCGCAGACAATGTGTTCTTGACATCTTGTAATCCAGATTTCTCTTAATCTATTTAGTATTCAACATTTTTCTTTTGATTTCGTCTACTATTGTTCATAATGTTATCATCTTGCTATTACTCTGTTGTTATCATGTTTTCATTCTATTCAACGTTTATGTTCTCTTCAATGATGTCTAAGTTGTGAATAGGTTTCTGAGGATGTGTTAGAGTAGTTTAGAATTCACAGTATTCTAGGTGGTTGAGTTTGAATTATAGATCCCTTTTGGATTAGTTGTTCTTAATGCCTATTGTTTCTGATCAACTGGAATTTGAGCCCAGACATTTCCGCGCCCAAAAGGTGTTCGATGAAATGTCTGAACCACTAATTCCAGAGATTCATGGTTCTGTACCAAGGTATTGGTTGCAGGGAGCGTTTTGGCCTTAACTTGTTGATTTGTAATGCCTGTTAGGTTAGCTCTCGTCAATGGTGATTGAGTCTGGGATTGGTTTAACTTGAGGATCTCTGTTACATTGGTACTTAGATTTGGTTACCGAACTTGTTGTTTAGGGATAATTTATTGAGCATGTCAATCACCTGTAAACTGAGGAAACGAAACTACTAAATTACCTCATCCTCGTGAATTCTTTATCTAATTGATTTCTTAGTTTACTTTGTTGTTGTTTACTGCATCTTGTTACCTGTTGTTTAGTTTTTGCATTTTCTCCTTTTACTCGACCACCTAGTTGTCTGGCAACAGACTGTGCAGTCGAGTATCTTTGTTTCATTTACTGCCTTTTACTCAACCGGTCATTCGACCACACCCAGTGCTCTGCAACGAGCTGTGTTGGTCGAGTGTTTTATTGTTTCTGCTTGATTTTCTATTTTCTGCATGTTCACTTAGGACTGCTAGAACACACCAAAACCAGTTATTGCTTGGCTTGACTTAGTGACTTCTGATCACATCTTGATTGTTAGCAACATAACCCTTTGGATTGACAACCTAAAATACTACAACGACATGATTGGTGTTTTAGGACAATTGACTAAAAACCTATTATCAATTTGGCGCCGTTGCCAATTGGGTGTTTGTTTGTTACATTTGATATTTCAAACTTGCTTAGATCAAGTTCTTTTTCAATTTTCAATTCAGTTACTAACTGTGTGTTTTTCTTGTTGTCTTCTTGATCCAGGCACACCTCTTCTGTATGCAAACTCGATCAACAGGCAACCATAACCTCCTTTTCAACAATAACATCGACCGCATAGCTCGCGAACTCAGAGAAAGGAGAAACACAACCAACCTAATAGCACAACAACCACTCGATATGGCTGACGAACAAAATCAACAGAATGGCCCTGCCAACATTGGTGCTTGAGATGCACAACGGGACCATCGACAGAGGAAAGGAATTACACCTCCTACTATCCAGAACAATAACTTCGAGATTAAGAGTGGTCTCATCTCGATAATTCAGGAGAACAAATCCCATGGTCTGCCAATGGAGGATTCACTCGACCACCTTGATGAAGTTCATAGGCTCTACAACCTAACAAAAATCAATGGTGTCAGTGAAGACGGATTCAAGCTGCGATTGTTTCCATTCTCATTGGGTGACAAAGCACACATATGGGAGAAGAATCTGCCACATGACTCAATCACCACCTGGGATGATTGCAAGAAGGCTTTTCTAGCAAAGTTCTTCTCCAATGCCAGAACTGCAAGACTCAGAAATGAGATCTCTGGTTTTTCACAGAAGACTGGTGAAAGCTTCTGTGAAGCATGAGAGCGTTTCAAGGGCTACACCAACCAATGCCCTCATCATGGTTTCAAGAAAGCCTCTCTGCTCAGCACTCTTTACAGAGGAGTTTTGCCACGCATAAGAATACTTTTAGATACCGCCAACAATGGGAATTTCCAGAACAATGATGTTGAAGAAGGCTCGGAATTGGTTGAGAACCTAGCTCAATCAGATGGTAATTACAACAAGGACTGCGACAGGACCATCAGAGGCACAGCGTAATCTGATGACAAACACAGGAAGGAGATCAAAGCGCTGAATGACAAGCTGGACAGATTCTACTTAGCTAGTAGAAGCATGTGCACTTCCTTGTTGATGACGAGCAGTATCAAGTTCAAGATGGGGAGGGGAACCAGTTAGAAGAAGTTAGCTACATCAACAGTCAAGGTGGCTACAAAGGATACAACAACTTCCAAACCAACAACCCCAACCTCTCCCACCGCACCACCAACGTCGCTAATCCTTAAGACCAAGTGTATCCTCCACAACAACAACAATGTCTGAACAAACCTTTTGTTCCCTACAACCAAGGTTTTGTTCCCAAGCAGCAATTTTGGGGAACTATCAGCCGCAACCACCACCTGGGTCTGCACCTCAGCAAAACCAAGGTCCTACTGCTCGTGATGCTGAAATGAAACAGATGGTACAACAACTGCTACAAGGACAAGCATCTAGCTCCATGGAAATTGCTAAGAAGTTATCTGAATTGCACCATAAGCTGGACTGCAGCTACAATGACTTGAATGCCAAAGTGGAGGCATTGAATACCAAAGTCAGACACTTGGAAGGACAATCAGCATCTACCTCTACACCTAAAGTTACATGACTTCCTGGGAAGTCAATACAGAATCCAAAGGAGTATGCAACTGCTCACGCCATCACTATCTGCCATGATCGAGAGCTGGCAACTCGACCTGTTCCTGACTTAATCACTAGGGACAGTGATGTTCAAGAAGGGGAGTCTTCTACTCAGATTGAAGTCTCTGTTGTTGAATTCAACCATTATGTTGGTTCTCGCTATCTCATTCAATCCACCTCGGAAGAGAAAGCAGCCATAATTGAGAGGATTGTAAAACGTTTCAAACCTACTCCATTACCCTCACGTGCTCTTCCATGGAAATTCAGGAAAGTCTAGATGGAGAGATACAAATCTGTTGCAGAGAAACAGCTTGACGAGATTGAAGCAGTGATGCCACTGATGGAAGTTCTCAACCTGATTCCTGATCCTCACAAAGATGTGAGAAATATGATACTGGAAAGGATCAAGATGTTTCACGATTCAGATGATGAATGTGATGCTAATCCATCACCAGATGCTGATAGGAGGATGGTTCAAGAAAAATTAGAAGATCCTGAATCTTTTACTCTACCATGTTCCATTGAGGAATTAGCTTTCAGCATTTGCATGTGCGATCTCGGAGCCTCTGTCAGTTTAATGCCACTCTCTATGGCAAGAAGGTTGGAATTTGTTCAGTATAGGCCTTGTGACCTAACTCTGATCCTTGCGGATAGATCTTCAATCTACCAATCATAATTAATGGAGTGGTAATGCATACAGACTTCGTGGTGCTGGATATGGAAGAAGTGCATAAGGATCCCCTAATCCTGGGAAGACCCTTCTTAGCCTCAATGGGAGCAATGATAGATGTAAGGGAAGGGAAAATAAGTCTCAACCTTGGAAAGCACATCAAGCTGCAGTTTGACATCAACAAAACTCCACAAGAGTCAAAAGAAGATGAAAAAAACTCTAGAGACGATAGAGTGATCCCAGGAGAAGGGTATGAGACTTAGAATGTAAAAGAGCTTAAAAAGAGGTCTGATTAGCAAGGAGAAACTATAGAGAGGCTAGCCCACTCTGTTGAAGAACTTAGGAGTAAGCTGAATCAAATGCAGAAGGAAGCTCAACCTAAAGGCGGGATTAACACTATCCCGAGAAAGAAGTTCACTTTAAGATGGTCTGAAGAGATAGATTACCCTCTAGAAGAGAAAGAAGCATATTTTGAAGAGAGGGGAATTGAGTATTCTGCTGCAGACCTTTCTAGGGAGGACGCTGAATATGATGATGATACAAGAGAGGACTATGCAGACCCTCTCTATCATTCATTTTCTTCTTGATAAGTGTGAGGAGTCAAGCTAGAGACTTTAAACAAGCTCACTTGGGAGGAAGTCCCATGATTATCCTTGTAAATAATTTTTACTTTCTTGTTATTTTTGATTTATTTTAGTTGTGTTTGTGGTTCTCAGGAATAGAGTGAAAATTCAAAACTCTTCAGCTACAGAGAGCCTGGAGATCGAGTGTATTAGTCGAGTATGAGTGATGTTTAAAACCCAAAAAAATTTAAATCATCATTTTACTCGAGCAACAGAAGCTACAGAGTCTTACAGTGAGTTTCTCAAGTTTATAGAGGATTACAGGATTTCTTGAGGTTCTTCCAGTGAACAAAGAATAGAGAGACGAAACAAAGAGACAAACGTGGGACCCACCGCTTACACCTATGTCCCCCATGCAGCTGACCAGAAGACAAGAATCTATCTTCTTCTTCTCTCCACCACTCGACTCCCTTATCCCCTTTACTTGACCTTGTAATCTCCTCCTCACCACCTCATATATTCGACTTCATCTCTCCCACTTCTCTCCCCATAAAGCACTCGACTTCCATCGCCATTATCATCCTCACAACCTTCACTCGATCTCTTCAGCATCTCTCATTCATCTACTCGACCGATGAACACTTATTACCTTCAAGCTCCTCATCTCTCCATCGCTTCCAACGCCGCTGCTCCCATCCCCACAAAAGCTCATCACCACCTCTCATTCATTACAATTTCACTTGATTCACCACACTTGACCGCGCCTCTCTTGCCTCTCACAATCACTCGATCTCTCATCACCATCTTCATCACCTCCTTTACTCGACCACCGTGAGTCTCGTTTCACCATCACGAGTTTTCATGCTCACTAGATTGCCAAATCAAAGAGAAGAAGAGTGAAGCTCTACCACCGAATCAATCACTCGACTTCTTCAACATCTCCACACCAGTTCTTGTTTATCAATCACTCGATTCACTACAAGATCACCTTGAACACGCTTCACCATCTCTCATCTTACCCGATCGCGTGTAAGAACAAGCTCACCAAACAATCCAGTGAAGCGTCTACAACTCGACTCGCATTTGCCACGCGATCGAGTACTTGAAGGTTTCATCATTGCTCATTTCGGTTTGTTTGCAGAATCACTCGGTCACATCACATCACTCCACCAAAGAGTTCACTCGACCCCATCAAATCTCTCCTCACTAATCGGTTTTTAGCTCACTCGATTCGCCACACTCGACCGTAAGAAGTCTCGCCGCTCAAGTTCACTCGATCGTTCCACTTCAAGTTTACCGAGGAGAGACTCGACCAACAACGCACAATCCGAAAAAAAAACAATTTCAAAACCGACCGGTTTACTCGACTGGTTTCCTCGACCGGTATACACTGTTAGATTGTGTTTTTGTTTTTGCTGGAACTAACGTATTAACGTTTATCTTTGAGTTTCATCTGTTTTCAGGTTTCATCATGAGTAACTATAGTGGAGAATCCTCTATGGATCCTAATTATAATGTAGATGAAGCCGAGTCTTGGTCCACTAGACCAGAGAGAGAAGAACACGTTTACGAGAGCTTGAAGATCTTTATTTCGAGGGCAGTCTGCCAACTGAGGAGTTCAGTCACACCGAAGGAGCTACGACACAAGATGTTGATGAGACAGATGAAATAGATGAGGCGAGCATGTATCATTTCAGTGAGCATGTACCTCCAGCAAGGGAGCAAGAGTTTGAGCGAAGCTCATAGGCACAACAGCAAGCTGCAGAAGTGGTGCAAGAAACATGATAAGTTGCTCGCCAAGTGCCTCAGAGCTATCAAGTTTCTGAAGGATAAGCTAAGCTGCTCCTCTTCCACTACAGCTATTCCGCAGGGACAGAACCCTCGTGACATGCCCTCGAGGAGATATGACGCGCCTGAGCGAGGTTGGCGCAGGCCTAAGCCTAGTGAGCAGGAGATTCCGCATGTCCATGCGAGGCATTCATCATTCGAGCCTCGTGAATCTGAGAGAAAGAGGAGGACCACACTCACTCGATCTAGCAGCAAGAGTAGACGACTTCTACAGTACATTTAGGATCGAGTCTAGAGTGTTTCATTTAAGATTGTTGCATATGCATAGGGGATAATGATGAGATAGCCTTGTAAGCATTTTGGTTCACCGGATAAACTCAGTGCCCTTGTTTCTAGTTGCCTGTTGCGTAGTCAATGAAATTGAAGTAAAACTGAACCATGCCTAGATTGCTCTACTCGACCACACTGTCATGATTTGGTACCATTCCCTATCAATTTGAACCTGAATCTGATCTTTAATTATCATGTCTGCATCAAATTTGAACTCATGGATACCCTAAAATACTTGGATTTTCTTATTCATCTTGACCACTCTTGTTAATCCAAGTAGCTGACTCTCCTTATTAGAGCAGTTAACCCGAGCCCAAACCTAGACTTTCTTTCGAGCCCTATATCACTTGTGAGTGTTTGTGAGGTCTTATTCTGATTAAGCTTGGTAGAAAGTGTTAGGTTCGTAACGACAGAGATAGTGTCTCATGTAGTTCTAGTTTGCATTTTCCGGACTAGATAGGACTAGGTGGGCGCTTATACTTTGGGTTGGGATGTGTCTAAAAGAAAAAAAAAGGGTTGATTCATTGATGAGAAAAGGTAAAAGACTCTAGGTGAAGTAAGTTAAAGAAGCGGAAAAAGTCTAGCAAAGGTTTTGGGATTTGTAAAGAAAAGAAAGAGTTCTTGTTAGCTATTGAAGAAGGGCAAAAGCCCTCGGTTTTAAAATTTTAAAATCAGGAACCATAGTTGTTAAAGAAATCCAAATCCACTAGATATATCAAAATGTTGAGAAAGCTTCTCCTAGAGTTATGAGAAAAGAAAAGAATGATTAGAAAAAGGCTTAAAAGATTCATGAATGCAAAGGGTAGAGTTAGGTTCTTATATTGGGATTAGAGATGGGATTACCATTAGAGCTTCATTTGATATACTCTGGGTAGATGGGATCTTATGTCTGTATGCATAGCGTGGGACTTACCTTTAGCATTCTACTAAAGTTTAATCATTTTTTTGAGAGATCCCCTGTTACTGAAGCCTATTCTGTAAGGGACCATCTTTGTCACTTGACCTTTACCTTAGCCAAATGAGTTCATTGATCATGCATTGCTTGATAGATGTTAAATGGGATTCGTAGATTTGAAAACATGTGTAGGTCGAGCATAAGAGTCGGATTGATTGATAACAAGGCATGGCTAACGTTTTTGAGTAGAATTTGATCATATCGCAGCTTAGAACTATCAACTTGGACATTGATTTCATCTGGTTTATCTAGTGTTTTGGCTCTGAGTCCCCGCTTTCAAACCTCACCTCCAGCTTGTTCTTAATTGTTTGCTTGAGGGCAAGCAAAGACTAAGCTTGGGGGAGTTGATAAGTGTGCATTTTGCCTGTTTTGAGCATCCATTTGTCATCACTTTAGCATCATATCATAACTGTTTTATATCATTTCTCATCATTTGTCATCACTTTGCATGTTTAGGATAGTTTTGCATGCATGTTGCATATTTGTGTTGTGTTCAGGTGATTTGGAGTTGTTGGCGAGATAATTGGAAGAAGCGGACCTGATCACTGCAAAACACTCGACCCCCTGGTCGAGTAGATGGTTCCACGACTTCAACAAACCACTCGACCCCCTGGTCGAGTAGATGGCCTCATCACTTCACAACACCACTCGACCCCCTGGTCGAGTACCGCCAAGACAATAACTCGATCACATCACTCGACCCCCTGGTCGAGTACCACCAAATCACCTTCACTCGATCACACTACTCGACCACATGGTCGAGTACCTTCATCACCTTCACTCGATCACTGTACCACCAATCCGAGTATCACCATCTCTATCACTCGACTACATACTCGACTCAGCTTCAGCGTCTTCTCCATTCCGCATTCAACCAGACACTCAAGCACGAGGAAGAAAAGAAGACTCCAGTCTATCACTCGACCACTACCTCGACCACCTGGTCGAGTACCGTTCTTACTCCGTCCCAATACTGCGTCGTTTTGAGTATTAAGGTTTTGGAATATTTCGCTATAAGTAGCATGTGCCTGTTACTCGACGTTATACTTGACCACCCAGTTGTCTGGCAACAGACTGTGCAGTCGAGTATCTCTGTTTCATTTACTGCCTTGTGAGAGTCAAAACTCGCACAATAGAATTTATTTTAAGGGTTTCTTCAAAGAACGGATCTTTGTGAGATTCTCAAAGAACAACAGAATTCTCAATTACCGCGGACGGTGTTCTTGATTGTATTAATGAGAAAGTAAAGATTTGATCGTACAAGTGTGCTAGAATATGAAAACTAGGTGTTTTTGCCTTCAAAGTCAGAGCGTTTTAGATAGCCTGAAGTTGAGAGCGTTTTTGTGTGTCCTTTTGTTTGTCCTCTGAGGTGCTTTTTATAGAGTCCGAGAATGTCACCTCTCGCGATATTCTCGGAAGATTTCTCTTTATCTTTATCTTGTTGAAGGAGATTGCCCTTATCTTCTGAAGATTCTGGGATTTCTATATCCGGTGATATCTTCGAAGGTTATCTCTTCCTAGGTTCTCGGAGATGATGTGTTTTGGACTTATACCGGCTAAGTCTTTTGAAGTTTTCCTCGTCTAACCCGAGACTCTTCCGAGCCGTGATTAAGGTGGCCTCGGGTCGTGCTCGGGATGCTCGGTCCGCGGTATTCCAAGACAAGTTCCCGAGGTGTCTTGGAGCCCGCCTCGGGACGATTTGCCAGGTTTTATGCCCGAGGCGTTTCGAGGTCGGGTCGGGGGACCACTTCATGAGATTGCTCTGAAGCGTTCTCGACATCGCCTCGGTATGGATTCTTGACGAGATCTCCGAGGCGTTTTGTGGCCCGATTCAGGATAACTCATCGATGTCTCCCGAGGCGTTGAGGTGTGGTCGGCTCGCTATCCTGGGTGAAATCCGACCCCAACAGTTTGCCCCCCAGCTCAGTGACTTAGCAGAAAGATGATGAGCTTCATGAATGGATTCCCGAGCAGACTGTTCATCTTCTAGTTCAGTCGCTTCATCTTCTCGAACGGTCAAACTTCTGTCGCGTGTCGCCGACTATTCTTGAGGAGTGGAAACGTTTCTCGCTTGTTCCCGAGGATCATTCAGATCTTTTTCTTCTGCCGAGCCCACGCGCTTGAACGCGTTCTGAATGTTTAAAGCGGATCCGACGCGCCTTTGAAAAACTCTATATATACGGCGAGCCACTCCTTCAATACTTCATTTGAAGTTTTCGAAGAAAATAAACAAGGTTTGCTTCCTTCTCTCTGATCTTGATATTTCTATCGTTTTTTCTTTTCCGGCGAAGCTCCGTCGTTCTTCTTGTTATTTTTGATTTTGCCGGGATAGAAATTCTTGTTTTCCGGTTGTTTCCCTTCTCGTCTAACGTCCCGAGCCGAGAATGAGTTCTAAACAATCACCGTCGACACCGAGCGCTTCTTTTGTCGATTCTTGCGATTCAAATCATCTAGATGATCTTCCCTCGATCTACAAACGGAGATCAGTTTGGACGTCCTCTGAAGATACTGTTTCTTCTTCGAAATTCTCCGAGCAGACGACTCCCTTCACGGCTCGGGAAGACACCAATGCCGATATCGCTCAGGAATTGGATTTACCCAAGGATCCCGAGCCGCCTCTCGTTCGGAGGTCCTTTGCTCCTATGGCTGACGAAGCTGGGACTTCCAATTGGCAAGATGTGCCCGAGCCCCTCTTAACGAGCAAAAGGCTTTCGAAAAGACTGAGAAGAAGAAAAGGAAAAAGAAGAAAAATGTGGTAATGCCAGATCCTCCAGGTTCGTCGTTGTGCACCGAGCGGTCTCTCTCGGACCTTAGGGCTCGATTTAGTCTTGGCGCTGTAACCTTGCGCGTTCCGAGCCCTGAAGAGCGAGCCGACAATCCTCCTGCAGGTTTCTATACTTTGTACGAGGGGTTCTTCTATGGTTGTTTCTTGTGGCTGCCGATCCCGAGACTGGTCTTGGAATATGTGACGTCATATCAGATCGCCCTTTCCCAGATCACGATGCGGTCTTTGAGGCACCTGCTCAGGATTTTGATTCGGAGTTACGAGTCAGAAACGGAGATAACGTTGGCTCATCTGAGAAATTTTCTCGAGATCCGGCGGGTGCCAAAATCCGAAGTAGACCGGTACTACATATCCCCCGCTAAGGGAAAGAAAATTTCTTCTTTGTAGCCATTGAAGACGCTGTTCATGAAGATCTCCTCGGGACTGTTCTGACGAGATGGGGAATTTTGGGTAGTTGTAGTCAGAAATTTATTAGTACCTGAGGCGATGTTAATTTTGTTCTCTAATTGTAGTTTTCCTTTTGCAGAACGCACTCTCAAGTTCCTCGAGCCGATTCCAGACGACTTTCTTTCGGCTTTTCACGCGTTGTCGGCTCGAAAGTGCGATTGGCTGAAGCATTTCTCTCGGGAGCGAGTTGAACGTGCGCTTCATCTTCTTCACGGTGTTTCTTGTCCAACTAGCTCGGAGTCTTCCCACCATCGCACTCAGTTTTTCGTAGATATGCAATCGACGAAGCTTACTCTGCGGGAGGTCTACGCCAAGAAGAAAAAGGACAAGGAGAGGCGATTGGCGGAGGAGAGGCGCCTTGTTAATGCGGGATTGATGTCGCCGCGGGCCGATCCCGAGGCGACCCAAGATGGGAACATTATTCCCGATACTGCCGCGCCGGTTGACGCAGCGCCCGCTGAGGCTCAGGGAACTGAGCCGTCTGTTGCTGCGCCCGAGGCAGTTGTGGCGTTACCTGCAAGTGACAAAGCTGCGGGTAAGCGCATTCGGGTTGACGATGAATCGTCAAAGAAGAAGAAGAATACAAAGAAGACATCCGGCTCCGAGGCGGAGAAAATACTCCCGATCTTCGAAGATCGTACTGCCTCGGCCAATCTGCTCGGGGGATGTGTTGGCCCCTTGCTTCCTCCTCCAGATACTCCTCTAGAATCCCGGAAGTATGCCGAGACGGCATCTCACTTTCTGCGGGTATGAGCTTTGTTACTTATAACTTATTTTGGTGTTGTCATTGTAAATCTAACTTTTCCCATTTCCAGGCTGTCGGTTCGATGAACCGGATGGTACATTCGTATGATACGGCTATGCGGAGCAATATGGAGGTGGCTGGTAAGTTAGCCGAGGCGGAGTCTCGGATTCAGGCCATCGAGCGAGAGAAAAACGAGGCACTCTCCGAGGCTGCTACAGCGAAGCTAGAAAGGGAAGAGGTCGAGAGGACGGCCTTTGTGAATAAAGAAAATGCCATCAAGATGGCGAGCAGAATCTCAAGGCGAATTCTGAGATCGTCCGTCTTAAGCGGATGTTATCCGAGGAGAGAGGGCTTCGTGACAGCGAGGTGTCTCGGGCCGTTCAGACGACGAGGCGGGAGGTTTTCGAGACCTTCATTGCCAAAATGAGGACCGTCGAGCACAAAGTGTCGCTCCTTGATGAGGTCAATGACCGATTCATGTACTTGTCTCAAGCGCGAGCCAACGCGCAGCTGATCGAGGCGCTCGAAGGTGGCGGAGTTCTGGAGAGAGAGAAGGAGCAGGTCGACAAATGGTTAAAAGATTTCGCCGATGCTGAGGTAAATCTTAACCGCTTCATGGCCGAGCTGAAAGATGATCTCAAAGCTCCAGCTCCCGAGTCCGCTCCTCTAATCCGGGTGGTCATAGGTCGGTCGAGTCATTAGAACCTATGCCTGGATGGCTTTATCCGATGATATGTAGAACCTATGCCTGGATGGCTTTATCCAATTTAAGTTCTTTTTTGAAATCCAAAAAGTTATGGTTTATTAGTCCCGAATTGTTTTATTTTACTAGTACAAGATTGATTTTTTATTTTTAAAGTGAGTCTCTCGGTTGCGACCCGATCGTATTCACTTCTTAACCAGCGTTTAGGAACGAGCTGGGATACCGGTGTTAAAAGTATAACCGGGTTTCTGAAGATGAAAATTTCTTATCAGAAACAATCTGATAAATCTCACCTCGTATTTGTATAGCGCGTTGTAGCCGAATAGGTGTAATGGATACTCCGAGCCGTCGCTCATTGTATTAGCCGAGTAAAAAGTTGCGAAGAGTTTTTATTCATGTTTCGGTTCGAAAACCTACAAGATAATAAAAATGGGAGTATGAATATACGGACCCACTCCCCCCCTTTTTAATGGGGGGGTAGCTGAACTCGTCCGAGGACGAGCTGCCTACGTACCCCTTTCAGGGATCAAGCCACCTCGTAGTTCAAGTTTGGTCACCTCGGATTTAGTTGTAGTATTTCCTTAGGTGCATTGCGTTCCATGATCTTGGAACGGCTTTACCGTTTAAGTCAGCGAGCTCATACACTCCGGGTCGGACGACTTTAGAAATTAAGTATGGTCCTTCCCAGTTCATCCCAAGTTTTCCAGCGTTCAGTTCGGCAGTGTTCTGGAAACCTTTTTGGAGGACCCGATCTCCTTCGTGGAATCTTCGTTGCCGAACATTTGAATTGTAATGACGAGCCGTTTCATTCTGATAATTTTGTATACGAACCAGGGTCGAATCTCTTCGTTCATCAATCAGATCGAGTTCGTCGAGGAGCCTTTGAGTGTTATCAGGGGTGTTCTCGGGGGATAGACTCCGTCTTAGGCTTGGCACTATCATCTCGGCCGGGATTATGCATTCCGTCCCGTAGACTAAAGCGAAAGGGGTTTCTCCTGTGGCTCGGCGAGGAGTTGTCCGATGCGACCAAAGTACACCTTCGAGTTCGTCGGACCACGAGCCCTTTTTTGCATCGAGCCGTTTCTTCAATCCGTCGAGGATCGTTTTGTTTGCAGCCTCGGCTTGGCCGTTCCCTTGGGGATATCGTGGTGTTGACTTGCTAAGTCGAATTCCCCATTTATCACAGAAGCCTTGGAAGCGGGTTGATATAAACTGCGAGCCGTTATTCGTGACGATCTCATAAGGTATCCCGTGGCGACATAAGATATGTTTCCACACGAAGTTCTCGACTTGAGCGTCCTTTATGCTGGCGTAAGATTCGGCTTCTATCCATTTAGAGAAATAGTCGGTCAGGACGAGGACTAACTTTTTTTGCTTCGAGGGATGCATAGGTCCAATTATATCCATTGACCATCGCATGAAGGGATACGCCGAGGAGATTGATGACAAGAGCTCGACCGGTTGATGGATCGTTGGCCTTTGACACTTATCACATCGTTTTGATAAATTTTCTCAATCCTTGATCATCGTCGGCCAGAAGAATCTGTGGCGTTTTATTTTAATGGCTAAAGCTCTTCCCCCAGAATGGTTTTCGCACGAGCCGCCGTGAATTTCCTTCATGATCTTGCAAGTCGCTTCTCCTTCCACGCAGGTCATCAAGGGTCCGGATAATCGCCACTTGTAAAGTTTTTCATCTACTAAGACGAAACGTGCAGCCTGAGTTTTGAGTTTACGAGCCTTCCATTTGTCCGAGGGCAACTTCCCTTCGGATATATAGCTTATGATGGGTTCCATCCATTTTGGGCTGCATTCGTCTGGATCATCTTGATTCGTGCTGATTTGTATCGAGAGGACGTGCTCTTCTTCACCGAGCTCAATACTTGGCTTTTCAATGAATTCCACTGGGATGACTCTTCTTAGGTTCGGGTCGGATGTTGAGGCTAGAGCAGCTAGGGCGTCGGCCGATGAATTTTCTCCTCGTGGAATCCTTGTTAACTTGAATTCGTCGAAATTCTTTGCTAGCTTTTGAACATGAACCAGGTAGGCTTCCATTTTTTCGTCCCGAGCTGTATATTCTCCGTTGAATTGATTCGCGACGAGCTGGGAATCGCAAAAAGCGTGGATTTTTCCTATCTTTAGCCCCCGAGCTAAATTAAGTCCGGCAACGAGCGCTTCGTACTCGGCCACATTATTGGTGGCTTCGAAGTTTAACCTGAATGACTGCTCGAGGATTTCTCCCATTGGCGAGGTGAGGCGGATGCCTACACCCGAGCCTTGCTTTGATGACGAGCCGTCTACATGTAGAAGCCAAGTTGTGTCGAGTGGATTTTCCCGAGCCTCCTTGGTGGGTAGTTCGACAATAAAATCGGCTAGGACCTGCGATTTTGCACATGTTTTGTTCCGATACTCGATGTCGTACTCGCTGAGCTCGATTGCCCACTTAGCCAAACGTCCTGATTGGCTTGGACTGTGTAAGATGGCGCGGAGTGGCATGGATCACATTACTACGATGGAATGGGATTGAAAATATGGTCCTAGCTTCCGATCCGACATTACGACCGCTAAAGCAAGTTTCTCCATTTGTGGATAGCGAGATTCCGCGCCGGTGAAAGTTTGCGAGACGTAGAAAATTGGCTTCTGCTCGCCTCTGTCTTCTCGGACTAACACTCCGCTGACTGCAGTATCTGATACGGCAATATACAAATATAGTGGCTCTCCGATTACGGGTTTGGCGAGGATGGGTGGGGTTGCTAGGTACTTCTTGAGTTCCTGAAAAGCTTCTTCGCATCGGGTCGTCCATTCGAACTTTTTGTTTCCCCGAAGCACATCGTAAAAGGCTAAGCATTTGTCTGTTGATCGAGAGATGAGCGGTTAAGGGCCGCAACTCTTCCGGTTAGGTGCTGCACTTCTCGCTTGTTCTGAGGCGACGCCATTCCCAACAATGCCTCGATTTGCTTTGGATTCGCCTCGATGCCGCGGTGTGTAGGGGTTACTCCGAAGCGACACTTTGCAGGATTGAATTTGACGTTGTAGGGGTTAAGTTGCTTGAAACATTCGCGCAGGTGGGTTATGTGATCTTTCTCTTCCATGGATTTCACCAACATGTCGTCAATGTAGACTTCCATTGTCTTCCCGATCAATAAGGCGAAGATTTTGTTGACGAAGCGTTGATAGGTTGCCCCGGCGTTCTTGAGTCCGAAGGGCATCACTCGGTAGCAAAAAATGCCTTGCTCTGTGTAAAAAGCGGTTTTTTCTTGATCTTCGGGGTTCATCATGATCTGGTTGTAACTGGCAAAAGCATCCATGAACGACAGTAACTTGTTTCCAGAAGTTGATTCCACGAGGCGATCGATGTGTGGTAATGGGAAGCTGTCTTTTGGGCAAGCTTTGTTTAGGTCTGTGAAATCTACGCAGACTCTCCATTTGCCGTTTTTCTTTTTTACTACGACTTGGTTTGCGATCCAATCGGGCTATTTCGCCTCAGTGATGGATCCAATCCTCAATAATTTTTCTACCTCGGCTTTTACGGCTTCTGCTCGCTCCCGACCCAATTTTCTCCTCTTCTGCTTGATGGGTTTGAAAGTTGGATCGATGTTGAGCTCGTGTGATACGACGTTAACACTTACTCCGGGCAAATCTTCTGGGGACCAGGCAAAAGTATTGATGTTTTCTTTGAGGAAGGCGGTGAGTTCAGCTGTTAGTTCTTCTCCGAGATCTCCGCCAATTTCTACGCATCGCTCGGACTTTGCGTCCCCAAGGCAGATTGAAATGACCGGATCGGGAGTTGGTATCGTAGATTCCCGAGCTTCTTCGATCTTTAGCTGCAATAACTGCTCGGAGATTGACTTTTCTTCAGCTCGGCCAAGCTTGGCCTTCTTATGATTCGCGTCGGCCGCCGACTCAGTGACCGGGTTTCTGAGCTTATGCACTGCCATGAAGCAGATGCGAGCATTTTTCTGGTTTCCCCAGATGGTTTTCACGCCTTCGTTTGTGGGAAATTTTAGGCATAGATGATACGTCGAGGCGACAACTCGGAACAGATTTAGCCATGTGGTGCCGATAATCGCGTTGTACACGGTCGGTTGGTCGGTAAAAGAGAAATCGACGATTTTTGTTACCCCTTTGGCTCGGACTGGCAGTTTGATGGTTCCGAGAGTCATAGTGGTTTCCCCTGAGAACCCGAGCACAGGTCGTGGAGTTGGCACGATTTGCATCATGTCGATCTTCATTTCTCGCAGAGTTGTAAGGAAAATGATGTCCAGTGTGCTTCCCGTGTCGACTAGGACTCGTTCGACATTGAAATCACCGATGGTCAATGTAATGACTAACGGATCGTTGTGTGGACGGTCTAAACCGTTGGTATCGCTTTCGTGAAAGGTTACTTCGTCATTTGGTCCATTAAATGGCCGCGTCCAGTTATGATTCGCGTCGGCTTTCCTTGGATATGCCTTGATTGATGCTGCCGTGTCTTGACAGAAAGCCAAATCCCCTAAAATTGTGAAAATCCTTCCCCGAGCAGCTTCTGGTTCATCGTCGTCTGTTTCGCGATTACCCCGGCCTCTTTTGGGTCCTTTGGGGTTCGCCGCGGGGGCCATCTGCTCGGGATTGGCCACAGCGTTGACCTGCTTGGTTTTACCTTTTTCTGCCTCTAAATCCTCGATGGTCAAACCTCCACCAATTTCTCCGGCCAGGAATTTTGCTGTCAATCTTGCTCAGAGGCTACGACATGGCCGTAACTCTTATGCAACTCGCAATATTCTTGCTCGTTTCCTGCGGGTTAATCCTTCGTCCATGTGTACGATTCCCGACCGCGTCCTCGTCCGCGGCCTCGCCCTCAGCCTCGGGTGGCTTTGCCTCGGGGTGTATCGGCCTGGTAATTATGGGCTCCAGAGAAATTTCGTCCTTCATGGTGAACGAACGTCCCGCCTTGGGCGCCTTTCTTGTGGTTCGGAGCGCCGGGTTGAGGTTTATCGATGCGAGGCGTTTGCTTGGTCGGTTCATGTCTTCTAGCTAGTAGTTCCATCTCTTCTTCATGGGATACGTAATCTGAGGCTCGGTGTAGGGCGTCTCGGATTGTCAGTGGTTTGGACAAATTTAGTTCCTTTCAAAATTCGGACTTGTACCACAGTGCTTTCTTTAGAGCCGAGAGAGCCGCCACGTCGTTGATTCCTTCTACTTTGGCTAGGGTGGATCGGAATTTCGCGTGGAAGTTTCGAAGTAGCTCATTAGGTTGCTGAGATAGTGACCATAGATCAGCGTCTGATGTGCCGGGATCGATTAGCACCGAATATTGCTTTAGGAAGAGCGTCGATAGCTCCTGAAAACTGTCCACAGAATTTCCTTCGAGTCTCGAGAACCAATCCAGGGCTGGCCCTTTCAAGTGCTCGACGAATAGGTGACAAAGACCAGCGTCTATTTCTTTTGGTCTGAATTTGGCTCGGGCCACGGAGATAATGAACGACTTTAAATGCCCTTTCGGGTCGGAAGACCCGTTGAAGTACTCGATTCTTAGTTTTCTTGGATCCGAGATTATCGCATTGGAAATCTTGTGTGAACGGTGTGTTGTGGGATTCTTCCAGAATGCGGTCGATGTTTGGTGCCGAGGAGACTGCGTTATGCATTTGGGATCTCACGAGCTTCATCTCGTTCTCTGCCTTGGCTAGGGATAGCTTGATGGCGCTTATTTCCTTCTCTCTGGCGTACTCTTCAGCCCACCTAATATTCTCCTCGGAGTCTTCATTGTCCGAGGCGTTGATATGATCGGCCTCGGTAATCTCTGTTCAGGGAGGAGGGAGCTGCGGTTCGTTTCGGTTGGTTTCCCGATTTCCCAAAATTGCCGGCTCGGTTCGGTCTCTTCCGATTTCCAGTGCGGTTCTGCGGACGGGCCTCGTAGTATTGCCAGGTGTTTGGAATAGGAGCCGTGTGGGATCTGCTGCCGCCCGTTGATCCTGAAGATGCCTCGCGCCGAAACGGGTAGTCCTGATCTGTCCTTGGGAGGTAGCTGCTTCGAGTTGCTGTGCCAAGGATCGATTTGCTTGTTCTTGATCGTTCACCTTCTATTGAAGTTGAGCCATCATACTCCTCAGCTCCGCTAGGGTCGCAGGAGCAGCGGCTTCAGGAGCGTCTGTTTGGATCGGAGGGATTGGGTTCCCCTCTGCATCCACTGTGTTACCGGGGATTTGATTGTTGACCATTGTGAATTGTGTGGTTGGTTCTGTGTTCCGAGAGTTAGAGAAATCTCTCCCCTCCTTCTAGCGCCAAATTGTGAGAGTCAAAACTCGCACAATAGAATTTATTTTAAGGGTTTCTCAAAGAACAACAGAATTCTCAATTACCGCGGACGATGTTCTTGATTGTATTAATGAGAAAGTAATGATTTGATCGTACAAGTGTGTTAGAATATGAAAAATAGGTGTTTTTGCCTTCAAAGTCAGAGCGTTTTAGATAACCTGAAGTTGAGAGCGTTTTTGTGTGTCCTTTTGTTTGTCCTCTGAGGTGCTTTTTATAGAGTCTGAGAATATCACCTCTCGCGATATTCTCGAAAGATTTCTCTTTATCTTTATCTTGTTGAAGGAGATTGCCCTTCTCTTTCGAAGATTCTGGGATTTCTATATCCGGTGATATCTTCGAAGGTTATCTCTTCCGGGGTTCTCGGAGATGATGTGATTTGGACTTATACCGGCTAAGTCTTTTGAAGTTTTCCTCGTCTAACCCGAGACTCTTCCGAGCCGTGATTAAGCTGGCCTCGGGTCGTGCTCGGGATGCTCGGTCCGCGGTATTCGAAGACAAGTTCCCGAGGTGTCTTGGAGCCCGCCTCGGGACGATTTGCCAGGTTTTATGCCCGAGGCGTTTCGAGGTCGGGTCGGGGGACCACTTCATGAGATTGCTCTGAAGCGTTGTCGACATCGCCTCGGTATGGATTCTTGACGAGATCTCCAAGCGTTTTGTGGCCCGGTTCAGGATAACTCATCGATGTCTCCCGAGGCATTGAGGTGTGGTCGGCTCGCTATCCTGGGTGAAATCCGACCCCAACATGCCTTTTACTCGACCGGTCACTCAACCACACCCAGTGCTCTGTAACGAGCTGTGTTGGTCGAGTGTTTTATTGTTTTTGCTTGATTTTTTGTTTTCTGCATGTTCACTTAGGACTGCTAAAACACACCAAAACCTGTTATTGCTTGGCTTGACTTAGTGACTTCTGATCACATCTTGATTGTTAGCAACACACCCCTTTGAATTGACAACCTAAAATACTACAACGACATGATTGGTGTTTTAGGATAATTGACTAAAACCCTATTATCACCCAACATCTACAATCGCCCCAAGCAATTCTGCATAATTACCATCAATTAATTTTTAAGTAAATATAGTTTGGTTTCTATAATATGTTTGAGATTCCTAAAAATATTGCTATGTCACACACCATAATTTATCACTAAAAATGAATAAATTACTTACCAACCAAGATATTAGTTGGGGCCGAGTCCTCGAGTATATAGTCGAAAGATGTTAAGTTTTTAAAGAGGACGGTTTCTCTTGTTTCATTTGGGGTGACGACAGTGTTATCCATAAACCATATTCCATATAGATTGGATGTAGATCGAATCGGTGAAATGATCTTTCTGACAATGAACGTCGTTATTCTTTTCTACAGTTTTTCCTGCATCGACTCCAGATATATAGCACCGTATCGACGATCAATTGTTGCTTCCATTTGATCACCCTAATAAATGCAAAACAAAAATGATAGTTCCATTGCATAAGTCATAATAATTATTTTATAAATTTAAGGATTACAAAATTACCGTCTCATCGACAAGAATGCAACAAATTTCATAGGAGTTAGGATACACTAATTTTTTGTAAACCCTTAGTAGCAGACACATAATGTCCACCCTGTAAGAGCATGTGACAACTCGTGAAGCATATGGTAGTTAGCCATAAGAAACTCCTGGAAATACAGAACTTTGAAGAGAGTTTTGGATACGGTTTGTTCTAGAGCAATATATTCTGGATAATAGAAGATGTTTCTGTTTAAATCCTGATTGAAAAAGCTTTTCACCGAATCGAGGTTTCCATTATTGATAAATTCTATTCGTATGTTTTACGTTTTTTCAACGGTTTGTTCCGATCAATGAATCTGTAGTTCCAATTACCTATTAAAGGAATGAAATTTTTTGTTGAACAATAATTAAAAACTTGCCTATTTAATGTTTAGTAGTTTGTTTTTTCTTTCGTTATTAACGGATAACGGTTCTGTCCCACATGATTGATACTGTCCATTATTTCAACATTATCTGTAATCTGCTAATATATTTCTCTTTATAAAACTTGCGAGATTTATATGAATTAAGATGGAATTAAAAATATAAAGTAGAATACAACATAATTTATCCAAACATTACCATGTCCAAACACAAAAACAATATAAACTGGTCATCGTTCTATCAATATAGCCGATTTCAAAACATCTTCAGATTGGATTAGTACAACTTGTCATGTTGTGTCCAGTCTTTTTGCATATGCCACACGTGTTAATCTTCCCCTTAACACTCTTTGATTTTTGTTAAACCACATAAAATTTGTAATTAAATACGGAATACATAATAAGTCTAAAATAATGAGAATTGCACAAATACGAACCAAAAATTCGCCAATGGGTTTGATACGTAGCTGTTTTGGCCTCCCAGACGGCCTTCTTGTCCTTGGTGGGAATATAATTTGACTTCCCATTTAATTTGGAACAACAACGTTTTCCAAGTTGAGTTCAGGGTTTATTACACCCTTGTAAGTTGCTCTGCAAGCTGCTGTCTTGTAAAAATCTGCTATTAATGATCCATATGACTGACCAACACTTGTAGCCGCCAACATAGCATACCCACATGGTATTTTTCACTTATTGTACTCCTTGCAAGTGCATTGTTTACGATCAAGACATACCTGATTGTTTCCATTGAACAACCCAATAATTTCATCTAAAAGTGCTAACGTTTCCAATTTTGCTTCCTCTGACCTTGACAAGGTTTTTCGTCAACACTTTATCTACTTCTGGAGTCACTACACCTGTATGCTCTACAGACTTCTTCCTTCTTGCACTAAACCATCTTGTTAACATAGCCCGTATAAACCTTAACAATTCTAATATAGGGGATCCTCGACCTTTCCTTAAGGCATTGTTCAGAGTTTCTAAAATGTTGCTTGTCACTAGATTATATCGTTCACCTTAGAAATAGACCCTTGTCCAATGCCCTGTTTTCAACCTCTCAAGATATGCAGCACAATCACTGTTCTTTATGCTTATTTGTGAATCAATATCATTGAAATATTTGTGAATAACACTCCTTTGTATTTACCATTCAAATGCGTACCATCAACTACAATAACCCTACGAAGATATCGAAACCCCTCAATAGATGCCCCAAATGCCAAAAACATATACAAGAACCTGCGACATCCATTTTCTTCAATATCTGTTTTGATATCTGTAATTGTACTAGGATTTGTAAGTTTTAAAACATACAAATACGCTTCTAGGGACTTGTATGCGTCATCATCAGTACCAAACACCTCTTCCACAACCTTCTCTTTTGCTCTCCAACACGTCCCATACGATGTTGTCACTCTCAAATCCTTTGGTACCATCTGTTGCAAATCCAAAGGTACAGGCCCTTGAGAGAACTTACTGAACTTGGCTTTATAGACTGATGCAATAACTCTAGAAGTTGCCATCTTCATGTATTGTCCCCTTGTTTCAATGTTGCATTTGTGCTCTAAATCAGCCTTCCTTATCTGGTAGTAACTACATGTCTTCATCTCATGGGACATTATTCTCCACTGACAGTTTTCATCAGCACAAGTCATCACCAAGTAATGTCGCTTTGTACGAGACTGCTTAAAGTAAAATTGCTCCTTGATAGCGTGGATAGCTAAGCTTATTTGGCAATCTTGTTTACTTGCATATACCCTTTCTTTGTAGATACCTTTCTTATCATCTTCAATATCAAGATCCGGGATCTCGTCCCTTTCATATTCAGTATCATTAAACAGAGGAGGAGTATAAAACTCCTCATCAATATCATCCAGTTTCTTTGTCTCTCGATTTCTCTGTCCTCCATTAGGCATGGTTTTGGAGTCAATACTACTTCCTTTGCCATCATTGCAAACTTTATCTTCTTGAGTTCTAGTCCCTCTTCGACTACACATGATCTCAGGTGCATTAGAACCATCTAATTCATCATCCAAAAAGTGACCCCAAAACTCTGTATCATAACCTGTCGGAGTAACATCATCTACATTTTCTCCATCTTCGACCTCTTTCTCACTATCCCCAAATAAATCTTCATATTCATCACTATTGGCACTAGTTCTACTTTTCCTCTCGCTGCCACTGCTAGGTAATTGTTCATCGCCTCTGTTATACATGGCTTCTAGTACTTTAACTTCCGCTATAACAGCCTCATCATCCTGAGTTGTCGGAAACTTTGGGGTTTCGGAACCAGCAGTTGGTGCTTCCCATTCAATGTCATCATCACTTCTTGTAAATCCTTCACATGATGATGAAGTTGCTCTTTTCTTACTCTTCATTATACATGAACCAGCAACATCTTTTTCTCTATCATTTTTCCGACGAGAATTTCCTATTTCAATCATTTCGCTGAAATTAACAAACAAATTTAAACCCTTGTTCCTCCCAAACATCTCAATGAAGAACTTCAAACCTACTTCACTAGTAATCAATATTGGAGGTGTCTTCTTCCCCGTCGTGTAATCCATGATATTAGACGGCAAATACCTAAACCTAGGGGTTCCCAATGTCAAATCTTTATTCATGAATTCTTTCAAAACAATCTCTTCCAAACCAGAAAGATTCATCCCTGCAATAATTGGAACAATTCTAGACATTAGAATTTTGTTGATTTCAAAATACCATTCTTGAAAGATCCGAGCATTCCCATTCCCCGCAAATGACCATACAATAACTCTCTAATGGAACCTGCATACAATAACATTTCACAACCATCAACACGAATCCACAACCATAAACAGATTTAATAACCGCAATAAATTTTTAGATTTTACCTCCTCGCTCATGTTTCCTTCTGGGGAGCAAACACGAAAACGAGATTATCGACGCTATCCACACAACAATAACTCTTCTCTAACTCTTAATAATAACGTCAGATTGATTCTCTCTCCAAACCAATCGAACGGCTGAGATTAAAAAATGTTAACTGATATAGCTCAAATTGTCTTAAGCTTACTCCCTCAATTAAGAGATCGTCGTTAGCACTTAACGGTCGAATTCCACTGAGCTCTCGATGTTCACACAATAGACTTATGATGTTGTTTAATAAGCTAAATGAAGTAATTGAATAATAAAGACAAATAAGCAAGTAAATGAGTTGTAGATTCAAGTGATTAAAGCGTCAGGTCTAAGGAATTGTCTCGGGAGATAGATAAATTGTAGATTTTGCTAATATCAGGATTGTTATTGCACCGTTCTCAAACTCAAACTATAATTCTAAAGTAACCGATGGCGTTCCGCGAAACTCTCTATACTAACAACTAAGATAACCGGAGAAGCCGAGAAATCCACTTGATTAGTTCACGTAGTATCTAAACCAGAGCCCTTCTATGAGCCTATCTGTTCTTTCTTAAATGCCTAGGCTCATCTATGATGGTTCAAATAACAAATACCTATGGCGGGAATACCTATTATCCAATATCAAGTTCTAGGTGATCAATCTAAAACTAGCATTAAGAATAATCAAGATGAAGAACTCTAAGAATAATCCTAAGGGGTTTTCGATCTACTAATCCATCTAAATCCCTATTGAGACTCCCTAGACCCAACATGGTGATTACTCAGACATGATAATAGAAACACAAATCATAATCTGAATAGTTTTCATTGATGAATTGAGAATAGTAGCAAAGGAGTTCAGAATCCTCTCTTTTTAGGGATTGGATTCTTTTCTCTAAAGTTTAACAAAAGCTCAAGACTAGAAAGACTCTAAAAATCATTCTGAAACGTACGAAAAAGACTAGAAAGACTCTAAAAATCATTCTGAAACTGTGTTAGAAATCAGTAAAAACCGGGACATATCATTAACCATAGCTAGCGCAACAGTTGATGTCATCAGGGGTTAGAATTGTATTGATTTTTCTTAAACAATAGAAAATCTCCAAGTGCCTACTCCCTTCAAAGTGCTCTAAATGGGCTTAAAAACTTGGAAAGTGCCCCAATATAGAAGAAACCCTTTAAAGTATTCGATTTATTAGCTATCCCATTGTTTCAGTGGAACCAAACAAATCTAATTATACTAAATCAACAGTCACTTTTACAATAACTGATACTCTCTCCATCTGACACGTAAGCAAAGTAACAAATCTAAGTTGGTCGCCTAATCAATCACATTCGAGTAAGTGATCGAGCATCCCTTGAACTGCGCAACCCTCGATTCAAATGGTGGAGAATGCTTCGCTCTTGATCACTCGATCAAACGGTGGTGATGTTTTCTCTCATTTGGTCATTCAATCGCACGTCTCAAAACACTCCTCTTTGTTTTACTCGATCAACGGTTGAGATCATTTCTTGACTTGGTTTGATTTTACTCGATCGTTGACTCCCTCAAGGTCAATGAAATAAACTTGAAACACTTAAACAAAAACATCAAAAATAACAAGGAAAATAGAAAGTTATATACATCGATAGACATGGGACTTCCTCCCAAGTGAGCTTGTTTTAAGTCACTGAGCTTGACTCTTAGAGAGCTTAGTCAGAAAAAAGGTTGAAGAGAGGAATTGAGAAGTCCTCATCTTCACTGGTTGAATCTTCTATGGTTGAGTCATACTCTGCATCCTCTCTTGACATATGGAAGGATGAGTAATCATTTGAATTTGCTTCAAAATAAGCTTCCTTTTGATCAGCAGAGTAGTCTTCTTAATCTGAACCAGGTTCCTTTGACGAATCCTCAATTTCAAAACTGGATAACTTTTAATCATTTCTTGAAGTTCCAGGATGGTGCTGTTTAACTCTTCCATCTTGTGAGTTAACTTCCCGATGGTATCCTCCTGAGCTTGATATCCTGTCCAGAGCTCCAAGTGTTCATCAGTAACAGAGTCAAAAGTCAAGTGTTCTTCTTCAGCAGAGGGGTTTATGGGCTGTTTAGGCACTCCTGGAGAATAAGTCGGATAGGGATTTCCTCCTCACTCAACAACTTACGCTCTAAGCTTCGTTCCTCTAGATGAACTCCTTTATGATCTTCTGGTGCAAACCATTCTGTTGTGAAATCATTTTCCTCCATGATAGCTAGTGTAGTTTCCATCTCATCTTGATCAATACCAATTGAATACTGAGTAGCTCCTCTTTTAAAATCCCAAAGTTTATCTTTCAGCTTCATCACTCTTGAAGACAACCCCTTTGTGACTCTGCTCTACCATTTAAATTTTTCTTCATCTCATACCAGTCATATTCTGTAGGGTCATTAGTCTGAGCTAACCTTTTTAAGGTTTTCTTCTTATGGTCAAAAGGTTTCTTCAGCTTGCTGAGTTGAGAAGTATAGTTAAATCATGATGGGGTTCCAGCTTCTGTTTCTTTATAATCGTTCATGTCATGGATCTCACAGTTCTGTCCTCCTTTTTTGGCTTTCCTGAAGCATTGTTGTTGTCAAATTCTATCTTGATGCCTCTTTCAAGGTTTAGATCAATTTTTCCATTCTTGACATCTATGACTGCTCCGGCTGAAGTTAAGAATGGTCTGCCTAGGATCAGGGGATCATTTCCCTCTTCATCTATGTCCAATACCACAAAATCTGTAGGTATCTCAATATTTCCAATCTTGATAGGCAGATTTTCTATTAGACCATGAGGATGTGCAACAGAACCATCAGCTAAGAGCAAAACTAGGTTGCAGAACTTGTATTCCATTACTCCTAGCTTTTTAGCTGTAGAGAGAGACATAAGGCTAACAGATGCTCCTAAATCACAAAGGCACCTATTAAATGTCAATGATCCTAGGGAGCATGGCAGAGTGAATGAACCAGGATCATCTGCCTTTTCTTGGATGACTTTTTTCTTGTAAGTTTCTTGAGTGATGACACTACTAATCATCTCTTGATTATGATCCTTCTTGAGTTTTTCTACTTTGAAATTCTTCCCAGAATGGTGAGTATCAAGCAAAGGTGTGTGCTCTATAGTCCAAATGAATTGCTGGATGGCAGGTGCAACATTTGGAGTTGATTTCCCCCCCTTCTTGAACAATACTGTCCTCAATAATGTGGAGCTGATGACTTGGTGGAGACTCATGTTCTTGTTGGATGGTGATAGCATTAGCAGTAGCATAGTCCTTAGGATTCTGAACAGCTTTTCCTGGAAGTTGTTGAAGATGCTTCAGAAAAGAGGTGGATGCAAACTGACTCTCCACATATTTGAATTTGAAATTCAGAGCTTCAAACTTGACATTTTGATCGTTGTTAGAACAATCTATCTTGTTGTGTAATTCAGCTATCTTCTTGTCAAAAGCCATAGCTCCAGTAGCTTTTCCTTGAATAATCTGTTGAATAAGTTGCTTAGTTTCAGGATCTTGTGCTGTGGCGGTTGTTGTGGTTATTGAGTGAACCCTGGTGGTGGATTCTGCTGTTCGTATCCTCCATTGAACTGCTGTGAAGGGACATAATCTTGGTCGTACTGAACAAATGGCTTAGACTGATTCTGTTGTGGTGGATACACTTGATCTTGTGGATGAGCTACATTAGTGTAGGAGAGGTTCAGGTTGAGCTTGTAGTTGTTATAGGCCTTGTTGAATCCTCCTTGGTTTTGAATATAGTAGAGCTCTTCAGTTTGATCATTCCACCCTTCTTGCATTTGGAAATGCTCTTCATCAGTGATGTAGTGTATCTGCTTCTGTTGAGCCAACAATAATTTGTCTTGCTTTTCATTCAAGACCTTGATATCCTTCCTTTGTCTATCTTCAGTGTCTCCAGTTCCTCTCACTAAGCGATCATAGTCTTCATTGTAGCACCCATTAGATTGTGCTAGATTTTCGATTAACTCCCATCATTCTGCTACATCCTTGTTTAGGAAGTTTCCATTTGAGGCAGTGTCGAGTAGCATTCTAATCTTTAGTAAAGCTCCTTTGTTGAGTGTACTCAATAATGAAGCTTTCTTAAAACCGTGATGGGGGCACCTAATGGTGTAGCTTTTAAACCTCTCCCACGCTTCACAGAATGTTTTATTGTTTTTATGGGTGAAGTCCGAGATCTCGTTCCTCAATCTAGCTGTGCAAGCATTAGAGAAGAACTTGGCAAGAAAAACTTTCTTATAATTATCCCATGAGTTGATGGAGTCTGGAGGCAGAGTCTTTTCCCAGTGGTGTGCTTGTCTCCCAAAGAAGAGGGAAATAGTCTGAGCTTAAACCCATCTTCAGTGACACCATTAATCTTGGTGAGACTATAGAGCCTATCAAAGCTATCAAGATGGTCGAGGGGTCTTCCATAGGCAAACCAAGAAATATGTTTCCTTTGATCATGGAGATGAGACCGCTCTTGATTTCAAAGTTGTTGTTCTGAACTGGTGGTGGCACTATCCCTTGTCTTTGGTGATGATTTCTTGGGGCATCACCATCACCAATTTTTCTTGGTTGATCAACTATAAGTGGGTCTTGTACCTTAACTCCTATGTTCTGTTGATACATAGCAGCTGGTCATTGTTGATCACATGCTGCCTTTACTTTAGTTTCTTGTAACTCACGAGCGATTCTGTCAATTCTGTCTTTGAAAGGTAGTAGGTGTGCAAAACCTTTGGACCGAGTTTGCATGCACAAAGATTAGTACCTATACCACAAAAACAAGTAGACGAAAAGATGAGTTAGTAACTTGAGTAATGTAAAGGAACTTGATCTTAACTTTTTCTGATATCTTGAATGTAACAATGCAACAATGAATTGGCAACAACGCCAAATTGATAACTAGATTTTTAGGCCTAGCTATATGCTGAAGTGTGGTGTGTTCAGTTCAATTCCCTTTAAACGCTAACATGTCAATCCAGTCCACTATTATTGCTAGCAATCATGATGTCTACAGAAGCAACTAAGTCAAGCCATATTATAATGATGGTGGGTTTCCAGTAACGATCCTAAATCAAGATTCGAACAACTAAAATGAGAATTTAAGTGCCCTACCCGATTATTGGGTCGAGTAGAACCAACAAATGACAAATTCAAGAACTAAAATTCAATAACAGGTAGCTCAACAGGTGAATGAAATAACAGGTAAATAAAAGTGCAATCAGGGGGTGAATACAAATAAATCTAAGAAGAAAGTCCTAAGAATGGATTCATTGATAATGGCAACTCTAGGGTTCATCAGGTGGTTAACAGGCGAAAGGCAAACACCCTAGACGATAGATTCAAAACCAGATCAATCCACTCTCGTGATAGAGACCCTCATAACTTTACCACTTCCTAATCTCAACTCTCGTTGATGAAACATAGCAAAGCAGGCTTCTAGCAACAATCTATCAAAGTCAATAAGCAGTCTAAACATCCAATCTCTTGGGCTAGAATCTACACATCTCTGGAATTCGTAGATCAGACATCCATTTGAACGTCTTTTGGACGCTGGATACCTTGGGTCGAATTCCAACATTAGCCAGTGAAAAATGCATTAGGGCCAACGAATCCAGAAGGAATCTAACCTAATCTTAACCACCTGACTAACCTAGAGATTACCCTAATCTAATCGATCCTCAAGAACCATAATCACTACTCAAACAACATAATCAAGAACACAAACCCAGAAATGACACTAAACATATCAAAATGTAGATCTAAACAAGATAAACAACTTTGCTCAAAGAACTAAATGCAAAAACGAAATAGATTAAGAGTAATTAAGGATTCAAGATTCTAAATCACAAATAAAAACTAAGAGATAAAAGCTTGGTCCTTTGGACAAACCCTAAAGTGACCTATTTATACTAAAATCTCGAAAAGGTTCTTATATCTTAGTAGATAGTCAAAGTCTGTATGAGTCTTTGGCTTTGTATCTTCTAACAAGGAAACCCTACTTAGGCTTTTATAATCAAGTTGCGGTTTAAGTTCTTATATTCAATCATACATATGACATCAAGTCATATTCGACTCCAAAACACTAACCAAGCTTCTTCATGCTTCTCAAAGCTTTGATGGTGTAGTCGAAGTCCGTATGACTCTTTTTCTTTGTATCTTCTAACAAGGATACAATACTTAGGCTTTTAAGATCTAGTTGTGGTTTAAGTTCTTATACTCAATCATACACATGACATCAAGTCATATTGGACTCCAAAACACTAACCAAGCTTCTTCTTGCTTCTCAAAGCTTTGATGGTGTAGCTAAAGTCTTTATGAGTCTTTGGCTTTGTATCTTCTAACAATGAAACACTACTTAGGCTTTTAAGATTAGGTTGCGGTTTAAGTTCTTATACTCAATCATACACATGGCATCAAGTCATATTCGACTCCAAAACACTAACCAAGCTTCTTCTTGCTTCTCAAAGCTTTGATGGTGTAGTCGAAGTCTGTATGAGTCTTTGTCTTTGTATCTTCTAACAAAGAAACACTACTTAGGCTTTTAAGATCCGGTTGCGGTTTAGGTTCTTATACTCAATCATACACATGACATCAAGTCATATTCGACTCCAAAACACTAACCAACCTTCTTCTTGCTTCTCAAAGCTTTGATGGTGTAGTCAAAGTCCGTATGAGTCTTTGGCTTTGTATCTTCTAACAAGGAAACACTACTTAGGCTTTTAAAATCCGGTTGCAGTTTAGGTTCTTATACTCAATCATACACATGATATTACAGTTTGGCGGGGAAATTGATATTACTGTTTTGGCGGGGAATTTTGCGGTTGTGATTTCGGCTGGAAAAATGATATTACAGTTTTTAGCGGAAAAATTTTATTTTACAATTTTGGCGGGAAAAAATGATTTTACAATTTTGGCGGAAAAAATATTTTACGGTTTTTGTGAGAAAATATGATATTGTGGTTTTGCTGGGAACACATGATACTATGGTTTTGGTGGAAAAAAAATGATTTTGCGGTTTTGTCGGAAAAATTTAATTTTGCGGTGTTGGCGGGAAAAATAAATTTACAATCTTGACGTAAAACTATTGTCCTTTTTTTTTGTCAACCGATAATAATTAAGCTCAATAGAGCCATCCTTGAGGAATGTTGTTTACATAGGTAATATGATGCGGTTCGGTACAAATTTTTTGTGCTAAAGAATCCGCTTTAACATTTGCACGACGAGAAATTAAAGATAAAGAAAAACTTGTGAACTCTTTCTTGCCTCTCTGTAATTCCTCCAAATACCATGAGAAGGCTGGCCATTTGCTTCGCGAAGACACCAAATCTGAACAATCTATGAGAAAAACTACATCTTGGTTGTCGGCGCCAATCATACACTTCATCGCCTAAAGGAGAGTTTCTACTACAGCATGTAGTGGAGATAGACTTCTTCTGAGATTTTCAGCTCCCATGGTTGGCGTCTCTCCATTCGCAGTTGTACAGAACCATCCTATACCCAAGAATTTATCACTCTCTTTCCATGATCCATCCACATAACATCGAAATCCTAAATAGTTGATATCCTGGGAGATGTCCCTCAGTCGACTCCAAGTTGCCAAATTTAAAGATTCATGGTTTTCAGTATGAAGCTCAAGTTGAGCTACTTGCCACGAGTGTGCTTCTTTTTCCGCCAGACATAATACTTCTAGGGGGTTTCTATCCACGTTTTCAAAAATCTTTTCGTTTCTTGCTTTCCATATATACCAAATTATCCAGGGGAATGCAGATGAGTCATATTTCGAAGGTATCCTCCATAATAAGTGATCCAAATTTGCATAAATGGATGTATAAGGGAATTTTCCTACAATCGAGCGAATCTGTGAAAGTGCCCAAATTTGTCGCGCAAGGTGGCAAAGGAAAAGCATGATAATCGTCTCCTCTACCGCATCACATCGTACGAACCTATATCACAAATTATACCTCTCTTCTGTAAACTATATTTAACCGGTACACAACCCGATCATATTTGCCACAAAACATTGTAGTAACTTGGGCGAACACTGCACTTTCCAAGAGTAAGCTTTTAATTCCATAATGTCGGGACCAAGAAAAGGAAAGTTAACATTCAAAGTGTCTAACCATGCCGTATAATAAACAGATTTGACTGTATACTGTCCAGATTTTGTGAAATGCCAACCAAGAGAATCTTTCTTTGATGATACACTCAAGTGAAAAGCACTTATCAGTGGAACATCTGCCGGATCAAAGAGCTCTTTTAAAAGATCAATATTCCAGAAATTTGTTCTATTATCTATAAGACTTTGAACTTTCAGAGATGGATCCATAAATGACCCATTACTTTTTGCTGGTCTCGGGAAATAAGTTGGAATCCTTGGATCCTCCTAGACTGAGATGGACTCCCCGGACTAGACTCGTTTAATAAGTCCTTTATTAACCAGATATCTAGCTGAAACTATACTTCTCCAACCATAGGATGGAGAGTATGACTTTATATTATCCATTGGAGTGGATTTCCGATAATACCGTCCTTTGCAAAGAGCGAATCTAGAGCCGTAATCAAACGCCACAGTTGTTTTGCTAGGAGAGCCGAATTAAAATCATCTACATCTCTAAAACCCAAACCTCCTTCCAATTTGCTAATACACAATTTATTCGAAGCAATCCAAGGCATACATTTAGAGTAACCATTAGAGCTTCACCAAAATTTAGCAACCGCACTAGTGAGTTTTGATGTGACGGTAGATGGCTTCAAACTACTATGTTTTGAAACAGAGATCGAATTTGGCAATGGGGAGGAGACCATCATGTATCTACAGTATGAGAGGCTTTTTGGTTTCTATAAGCGGTGTTTTAGCCTTTGTCATGATGTGAAATACTGTGGTTTTAATGAAACCATATATGTGGATCCATCGGCTCTAGTGGAGGAGGAGAGGGACGACAGCCACATCCAGAGCTACGGAGGTGCAGTACTTCAGGCAGCAAAACAAGAACAAAGTTAGGAACGAAAGATGTCTGGTGGTTTGAAGGGTAAACAAGTTGAGGAGGTTCGTAGGGCTGATAGGAGTAAAGTATATGGTGTGAATCACAGTGGTGCAGTACCATCATGGTCGAGAAGGTTTGAGAACTACTATCAATACAATGATTATCGGTTCTCGAAAGCTGGTGGTTACGGTGGAAAAAGTCAACAAGATTCTAAGGGGGCTGCTGGGAGAGTTGATGTAGGTTCTCAAAGGGAATCAGCTGAAAAAGGGAAAAGTGTAAGAACAACTCAGGTACAAAAGGCCCTTTTTACTTCGGAAGCTGTAGGTAGTCTTGTTTCGGTTGAGCAGAGTTCCGATTTAGTGGTTCAAACAGAGGCTACAAAGAATGGTGAGAAATATGCGGTAGAAGTTGCTGGGGAGGATGTTTTGGGTGAGGCAGATCCGGTTCTCAAGACAAATGATGAGACAGGGATGGCAGATGACACTTCGATTGAGATTCAAATGGAGAAACGTTTTGTCGATGTCAACGGAGAAGATAGAGGGGACGATTTAATGGAAGGGTTGATAAGTGTGTATTTTGCCTGTTTTGAGCATCCATTTGTCATCAGTTTAGCATGATATCATCACTGTTTTATATCATTTCTCATCATTTGTCATCACTTTGCATGTTTAGGATAGTTTTGAATGCATATTGCATATTTGTGTTGTTTTCAGGTGATTTGGAGCTGTTGGCGAGCTAATTGGAAGAAGCGGACCAGATCATGTCAAACCACTTGACCCCCTGGTCGAGTAGAAGCTTCACGACCTCAACAAAGCACTCAATCCCCTGGTCGAGTAGATGACTTCACCAATTCACTTCACCACTCGACCACCTGGTCGAGTACACTTATGAGAGTCACTCGATCACTTCACTCGACCACCTTGTCGAGTATCATCACCTCCACCATCTGACCATCACTCAATCACACCACTCTACCACGACGTCGAGTATCACCATCACCATCACTCGACTACATACTCGATTGCCAGCTTCAGAGTCTTCTTCATTCCGCACTCAACCAGACACTCGAGCACAAGGAAGAAAAGAAGACTCCAGCTATTCACTCGACCATTCACTCGACCACCTGGGTCAGGTACCGTTCTGAATCTGTCCCAATACTGCATCGTTTTGAGTATTAGGGTTTCGGAAATATTTCGCTATAAGTAGCATGTACTTTACATTTTTAGTTTTATCTAAGTTTTATTTCCGAAGATACTGTGTTCTTGAGCTTTTGTAATCCGGATTTCTCTAATCTATTGAGTATTCAGTATTTGTTCTTGATTTCATTTACTGTTGTTCATCCTGTTATCACCTTGCTATTACTCTGTTGTTATTATGTTTTCATTCTATTCAACGTTTTTGTTCTCTACAATGATGTCTGAGTAGTGAATAGGTTTCTGAGGATGGGTTAGAGTAGTTTAGAATTCTCAGTATGCTAGGTGGTTGAGTTTGATTTATAGATCCCTTCTGCATTAGTTGTTCTTAATGCCTATTGCTTTCTGATCAACTGGAATTTGAGCCCAGACATTTCCGCGCCCAAAAGGTGTTCGATGAAATGTCTGAACCACTAATTCCAGAGATTTGTGGCTCTGTACCAAGGTATTGGTTGCAGGGAGCGTTTTGGCTTTAACTTGTTGATTCGTAATGCGTGTTAGGTTAGCTCTCGTCAATGGTGATTGAGTCTGGGACTAGTTTAACTTGAGGGTCTCTGTTGCGGTGGCACTTTCATTTGGTTACCGAACTTGTTGTCTAGGGATAATTTATTGAGCATGTCAATCACTTGTAAACTAAGGAAACGGAACTACTCAATTACCTCATCCTCGGGAATTCTTTATCTAATTGATTTTACTGTTTCCTCTACTGTTGTTTACTGTATCTTGTCATCTGTTGCTTAGTTTCTGCAATTATTTCCTGTTACTCGACCTGATACTCGACCACCCAGTTGTCTGGCAACAGACTGTGCAGTCGAGTATCTTTGTTTCGTTTATTGCCTGTTACTCGACCTGTCACTCGACCACACCTAGTTTTCCGCATCGAGCTGTATTGGTCGAGTGTTTTACTGTTTCTGCTTGATTTTCTGTTTTCTGCATGTTCACTTAGGACTGCTAGAACACACCAAATCCTGTTATTGCTTGGCTTGACTTAGTGACTTCTGATCACATCTTGATTGTTAGCATTACACCCATTTGGATTGACAACCTAAAATACTACAACGACATGATATGATTTATTTTCGAGATAGATCCTATGAGTACATAAACTAGGTGAAATTCCTTTAATATCAGCTAATGAATATCCAATTGCCCTCCTATACTTCCTAAGCTCATTTAACAACTGATGCACTTGTTCATCACTTAATCCATTATTAATAATGACGGGATAAGTATTATTTGGACCCAAGAATGCGTACCTCAGACCTTTTGGAAGATTCTTAAGGTCAACCTTTCGAGCTTTGAGTTCTTACCAGTCATCTGAACTTGCATTTTCTCCAACATGGCTGAGTGCCTGAGTAGAGTATGTTTTTTCAGCAATCGGGCTAATGGTGCATCTTGATACTGCTTCTTCTGAGGGAGTAATCAATTCCTCAAACTCTTCTGGTTCTTCCATTGGCCTTTGGGCGTCTAGATACTCTATGTACCTGTGAGTTTCTAAGTGTAGGTACCCTTCTTCTCTGTCTTGGGTTAAGGCACTTGCTAAGTGATCTCATTCTGTGAGCTCTTCCAGTAATTCGTCAGCCAATCTATCCATTTTTTTTAATCCTAAAGACTTGTCCATTGATTGTTGGTTTCTTCATAGCTTTGTTTATGTCGAAGGTCATCTTCATTTCCTTCCCCAGGTTTAGTTTGATCTTTCCTTTCTTTACATCGATGATGGCTCCTGTAGTCGCTAGGAACGGTCTTCCTAAGATTAATGGATCTTTTGGCTCCTCATCCATCTCAAGTATTACGAAATCAATCGGGATTTCTATTGATCCGACTTTAACAGGCTGGTCTTCGAGGACTCCATGGGGGATTCTGACTAATCTATCGTCTAATATCAGTTGCATGCTGCAGGACTTGTATTTACTGAAACCTAGTCTTTTGGCTACAAATAGGGGCATAAGACTGATTGAGGCACCCAAGTCACATAGGCATTTACTGAAAGATAATGGTCCTACTGAGCAAGGTAGGGTGAAGGATCCACGATCTCCCAACTTCCTTGGCATTATACTTTTCTAGATGATAGCACTGCATTCATGGCCTATTACCACCATCCCCTATACTTCCTTTATTCTTTCCGTAATCAGATCTTTGAGGTACTTGTGGAAGTGTGGAATAAGCATGAAAGCGTCCATTAACGGCATTCTTAGCTCAATCTCCTTTAGCTGCTTATCACAAAAAGGGCTTTGTATTTTTCTATTAATTCCTTTTTGAATCTTCCTGGGAAAGGCATAGTTGGTTTGTAGGGTGGCGGAGCATATTTTTTATTCTTTTCTACAACCGTAACTTTTCTTTCCTCAAAAGTTGGTTTTGCTCGATCGAGTAGAGGGTCGAGTGAGGCTGAAGGCTGATCAAGTTTAGTTGGTTCATCAATTTGAACTTCGTTGTGGTGCTGATCCTCCTCTTCTTGAACTTCACTGTCCTCAGTGATCTTTTCTGTGGTCTTGTTATTGAGCAGTTTCCAGCCACTCCGAAGTGTAAATGCGTGTGCATATTCTTTGGGTTTTGAATGGCTTTTCCTAGATGTATCCATGTATACTTGGAGGAGGTATTGAAAGAAGCTTGGCTTTCCATATATATTATTTTGGATGTTAGGTCCTCATATTTGCTTCTTAGTTCAATGTAGGAACAGTCAACTTTACTATTAATCTCATCCAATCATTTTTCCAAAATGATAGCTTCAGTAGTTTGACCCTGAATGATTTGTTGAAGCATCTGTTTTTCTGTTAGGATCTTGTACGGTTGGGGCTTGTTGTGGTTGTTGAGTGAACCCTTGTGGTATCCTCCATTGAACTGTTGTTTAGGGACATAACCTTGGTTGTACTGAACAAATGGCTTAGACTGATTCTGTTATGGTGGATACACTTGATCTTGGGTGTTAGCTACATTAGTACTTCTGTAGGAGAGGTTTAGGTTGGGCTTGTAGTTGTTGTAACCCTTATTAAACCCTCCTTGGTTCTGAATATAGCAGAGCTCTTCAGTTTGATCATTCCCCCCTTCTCGCATTTGGAAATGCTCTTCATCAATGATATAGTGTATCTGCTTCTACTGAGCCAGCAACAGTTTGTCTAGCTTTTCATTCAGGGCCTTGATATCTTTCCTCTGTCTGTCATCAGTGTCTCCAGCTCCTCTAACTGAGCGATCATAGTCTTCATTATAGCACCCATCAGATTGTGCTAGATTTTCGACTAACTCCCATCCTTCTGCTACATCCTTGTTCAGGAGGTTTCCATTTGAGGCAATGTCGAGTAGCATTCTAATCAATGGTAAAGCACCTCTATAGAGTGTGCTCAATAATGAAGCTTTCTTAAAACCATGATGGGGGCACTGAGTGGTGTAGCTTTTAAACCTCTCCCAAGCTTCACTGAAAGTTTCATTGTTTTTCTCGGTGAAGCCCGATATCTCGTTTCTCAATCTAGTTGTTCGAGCATTAGAGAAGAACTTTGGAAGAAAAGCTTTCTTACAATCATCCCATGAGTTGATGGAGTCCAAGGTCAGAGTTTTCTCCCAGTGGTGTGCTTTGTCTCCCAAAGAGAAGGGAAATAGTCTAAGCTTAAACCCATTGATCTTGGTGAGGCTACAGAGCCTATCAAAGCTATCAAGATGGTCCAGGGGATCTTCCATAGGCAATCCACGAAATTTGTTTCCTTGGATCATGGAGATGAGACCACTCTTGATTTCAAAGTTGTTGTCCTAAACCATCACCATCACCAATGTTTCTTGGTTGATCAACTATAGGTGGGTCTTGAACTTAACTTCTCAGTCTTGTTGATCCATAGCAGCTAGTCTTTGCTGATCACATGCTGCCTTTGCTTTGGTTTCTTGTAGCTCATGATCTATTTTGTCAATTCTGTCTTTGAAAGGTAGTAGGTGTGCAGAACCTTTGGACCGAGTTTACATGCACAAAGATTAGTACATGTACCACAAAAACAAGCAAACGAAAAGATGAGTTAGTAACTTGAGTAATGTAAAAGAACTTGATCTTAACTTTTTCTAATATCTTGAACGTAACAATGCAATAATGAATTGGCCACGGCGCCAAATTGATAACTAATCTTAACCACATGACTAACCTAGTGATTACCCTAATCTAATTCATTCTCAAGAACCCTAATCACTACTCAAGCAACATAACTAAGAACACAAACCCAGAAATTACTCTAAACATATCAAAATGTAGATCTAAACAAGATAAACAACTTTGCTCAAAGAACTAAATGCAAAAACGAAATAGATTAAGAGTAATTAAGGATTCAGATTCTAAAACACAAAGAAAAACTACAGAATAAAAACTTGGTCCTTTGGACAAACACCAAAGTGACCTATTTATTGTAAAATCTGAAAAACCTAGATTCACTAAAAGACAAGAGACTTGAGGCGGTTTAGATGAATGCTCGATCTTGGGGATCGAGTAAAGAGGGTGCTGCAAAGTCTGCGCCTTTGCCTCCATCCTTAGAATGATCAATTGGTCGAGTAGATGCTTCTTCCTCTCCTATTCGTATGCCCAGATGTCTGGGTGAGTGGGCAATGAGGAGGACCAGAAGACGCTTTGAACGATCAACAAGGCTTGTAGTGTGGGTTGCCATTGATCGAGTAATTGGTCGAGTAGAGGATCAAGTAGGGGGTCAAGTAAAGTCTGCTGCTTCCTCCGTGGCTGCCTGGATCGAGTAAAGGGGTCGAGTTAATTGCTCTACTGCTTCCCTCCTGGATTGATAGAGTAGAGAGTCGAGTAGATTTCCTTGTGAGCTCCTTCTACACCTGAAAACACACCAAAACATGCAATATGAACGCAAGATGATCCCAAATGCCTAAGTGTAAAAATAAGCTAAATGTAATGCAAAATGATATAATACAATGAGTGATCACTAAGCTAAATGATGATAAATATATGCCTAAAATGAGCAAAATACAGTGTTACCAGCCTCCCGGGTAGTCCTCGTGTTGCATCCCCCTTTTTCTGTTTATTTTTTCTTCTCCTTTTTTTGTTCGAAAGACGATAGTACGGTCGGCTGGCCATAACATTTAGGCTGTGAGGACCTTCTCGGTCGAAAATACCTTTTCGGAAAGCTTCAAGAGAGCCTCACAGTGTGGCGATTGTTCAAAAATCTATGGGCCCGTTTTCGACCATAAATTTTGATGTATAGAGGCCTTTTGGGGCCTTTTTCTAATCTACACAGAATACGGGTTCGAAAAGCTTGTTTCATGCATGGTTTTATCATATTCGCCAAATATGGATGTCCGTTTAAACTATTCCAGCCGGCACAAGTATCTTGTGGGACCCACAGCAGATGGTTTCTAGAGTCGACGAAAAAGGATATATACGAGTGCGAGGAATGTACTAACTAACGAATGCGATCATACCGGCACTAATTCACTGGATCCCATCAGAACTCCGCCAAAAGCGTGATTGGGCAAGAGTAGTACTAGGATGGGTGACCTCTAGCGAAGTCCTCATGTTGCATCCCTCTTTTTAGGTTTTTTTTTCCTTCTCCCATTTTTGTTTCGAAAGAGGCTAGTACAGTCGGATGGCCATAAGGATATATACGATTGCATGGAATGTACTAAGGGATGCGATCATACCAACACTATTGCATCGAATCCCATCAGAACTCGGCAGTTAAGCGTGCTTTGGCGAGAGTTGTACTAGGATAGGTGATGTAGTGACCCGCATAAGGGCATCGGGCACGACCAAAGGACCGAATAAGTAAAAGTTCCCGAATGCATGGCCAATTGACCGCATGTGCCCTAAAGGTGTGAAACCATCAAAGGGCAAAGATGGGCAAGAAAGGGCACGAATGGGTAAAGATGGAAAAAGTTGGGTGTATCGCGGCGAAGTTTGCCCCATGGGCAGCGGAACCGACATGAGTTGGACACCTCACTCGTGGTTCCTTGCGGCTCATGTCACCAACCTTGGAGCCAAAGTTGGCTGAGTCTTAGAGCCGAAGCTGATGGGGCTGTGGAGTGACACCCGTCGCCATGCCATCGTCCGAGACACTTGTCGCCTGTGGGCGTTGTAGCTGGCCGGACATGTGGCAGCGGGCGGTGCTGTATGGCCTACCTTGAGTGGACTAGAAATGATGCTCTTCTCCGCCCAATTTCATTTTTGAAGGCGATAGAGAAACTGTAAGGCTGCCTCACTGATAACTTGTCCGAAACCGAGAAAACTTGCCCAAATTCAGTAAATCTTGCCCGTGGTCGAGGAAAGTCTGTCCGTGACTAGAGAATCGTCGCCTGTGGTCAAGAGAACTTGACCGTGAGTAAGGGATTGTCGACAGTGAACGAGAAATTTCACCCGAGACCTAGAAAACCTTTCGAATTACCGAATCCGTGACTTGTGGTCGAATTGTGTGTTTGTTTGCATGTTTTCTAGAGCTAGTCTTTAGATCATATTCATGCTTACTCAGTTAGATTTAACTAATCGGAATTCGACTTAAGTTAGAACTTGTATCTTAAAATGATGTGGGCATTTGACGAACTTGATAGTAATATCATTAAGGAATGGAATGGACTGGTGCGTGACTAGGCTAAGTGAATATGGACTTAACTAAGTTTACTTGATGAATTGATATTTGATTCGGGGGCGTTACAATTTTTGGTATCAGAGCATTGTTATGCGATGCTCGTGGACACTTGGGTTTTCAATGATTTTATCAAGTAAATTTGAGTCGCAGTGAAGATGAAGGAAATGGAAGGTGGGATCCGATGCTACTTTAACAGGATCTGAACCACGAGTCTTTGATGAACCGTTCAAGACTTGATGAAGAAAGGTCGAGAGAAAAGCTAGCCGAAGATGAGAGGCGGAAGGGAAGGAAAGCGGTCGAAATGAGAATCGAATCGGAGAATTCTGGAACTTAACTCACAAGATGGAAGAGTTAAACAGCACCATCCTGGAACTTCAAGAAATGATTAAAAGCTACCCCAATTTTGAAATTGAGGATTGGTCAAAGAAGCCTAGTTCAGATGAAGAAGACTACTCTACTGATCAGAAAGAAGCTTATTCTGAAGAAAAATCAAATGAGTACTCATCCTTCAATATGTTAAGGCAGGATGCAGAGTATGATTCATGCACTGAAGATTCAACCACTGAAGAAGAGGACTTCTCAAATCCTCTCTTCAACCTTTTTTCTGACAAAGCTCTTGAAGATTCAAGCTTAGTGACTTAAAACAAGTTCATTTGGGAGGAAGTCCCATATCTATCCATGTATTTAACTTTCTATTTTCCTTGTTATTTTTGATGTTTTCGTTTAAGTGTTTGTGATTTATTTCATTGACCATGAGGAAGTCAATGGTCGAGTAAATTCAAACCAAGTTAAGAGATGATCTCCACCGTTGATCGAGTAAAATGAGGAGGAGTGTTCTGAGCCGTGCGATTGAATGACCAAATAGAGGAATCATCCCCACCGTTTGATCGAGTAAATTCATGAGGTTTAATTTGGTCTGTTTGATCGAGTGCTTAAGAGTGAAGTGTTTTCATCGTCCGATCGAGTGAAGAACCAAAGAGACTACCTTGTGGACTCCAACGCCTCGTGACCCGCCTCCATTAAAACCAATGATGCCTCCTCTCATCCTCCCCTCATAATCGCTTTGGTTCCCCCCCCCATCATAATTCCCGAATTCAGTAACCTCATCTCTCCACCTTCCAAACCAAAGAATTCTCGATCTCTTATAACTCTCTTTCTCACCGTCACTTCCCCTTCTTATCAAAAACTTTGCAAAATTCATTTGTTTTCTCCATCATTCGATCTCCTAACCTACTGAATTTTGGTTTTGGTCTTTCCCATTTCTGTTCTCAATGACGATTAGGCGCACACTCTTGTCAAGGATCCGGAACAGAGCTCTCTCCCCACCAAAGAGGTATCCAACACCCTCTCCGCATGCAACAGCTCGAGGACTCTCTGAACAAACATCCATGGGGTCGAGCAGAAGAAAACAAGCAAGTTTCAAGATTGATCACAGCGAATGAAGCCAAGAGGAGGAACGATGCAAGAAGAAGAAACTTTCAACTCTCCTGCCAAAAACACTCGATCCCGAAGGTCGAGTAAGGCTTCTACAAGGGAGTTCTCGAGGAACAAGGTAGACATCACTCGAGGAAAGAAGCCCATGGGGAGAAGGTTGGAACTGGTAGATGAAGACTCTAAGGATAAATGGTTTCACCTAAGGAAGCTGATCAAATAGAGAGAAGAGGTGGTGATGATTTGGAATCAAAGAAATACGCAACTCGAAACGAGTACTACAAGCTGCTGAAGCGCTACAAGTTTTTAGGAACTCGATACCCTCATCTTGAGACCATGGAGAGACTCGGCATCTATGATGATGTAGACTACATGTTTAAGCAGTGTAGCCTGAATATTCACATGTTTCGACCAATGGAGGGATATGAAGAAGAGATCAGACAGATGCTTCAATTTCATTCTACCTAATCGAACATCTGCTGAGCTATAGAGGATGGGCTAAGGGACTTAAGAAACCAGGAAAAATGGTTGTGGGAGGAGTTGTAACCCCAATTTTGAGAGCATGCAATGTACCTCTTCATTCCAAGTCGATTCCTCCGAGATGGATTGATATGCAGCACCTTATCAATTCCAAGAGCTTTTGGTCGCAGCAGAAGAATGACCTATATAAATATAGGTTCGATCACCCTGAAGTTGGGCAATATATTTTTCTCCTCCCGAATCCTGCTTCCACTTCGATCAGAGATGGCAGCAACATCGAGTTTTGCCCACCAGTAGAGAACCTCTATGCTTCAGGTGATGATGTTGTACCGATGGAAGGAGTGAATGATGATGAGGATCCAATTGGACATTCAGATAATGAGGCAGAACCTATGGACGAGTCTTATGCAACACAACAGTTTTACTTTGAGGAGTCTTTTTAGCGTCTTTTCAGGTATTAAATGCAATGGGACAACAATGGAGAATAGGGTTTCTCATTAGGGATTTATATGGTTTAGTAGATTGTCCTCTTTGCTAGGTCATCTGTAGAATTCTTCATCTTTAAATATGCTTATTGCTAGATCTAGAGTAATTAACTAGATCTTGAATCCAGACAATAGATATGCCCACCATATGTATCTGTAGTTGGATCTATTATTTGATGAGCCTGGTTTATAGGTGTGTAATAAGAATCAGCCTATCTAGTAGGGTGAACAATCGAACTCGTTAAGAATGCGTATTTAGGTTAATAATTCTCGGCTTCTCCGGTTATTCTTAGCTATAGATATAGGGAATTTCGCGGAACACCACCGGTTATTCCATGATTAGAGTTTGAGTTTAAGAATGGTTGGATAATAACCTAGCTTTCATTAGATCTACTAACCAATAGTTTCCTGAGAATACTCTGTTCCTATCGCTTTATTCAATCGTTTACAACACAATAAATCTTCTGTCTTTTCACTTTATTTTCTTATTATTTCATTCATACCCTGCTAGCTTAATCTTGACATTGAACTCATTGTTTGAACAAAAGAACTTTGTGGAAATCGATCCTTAAATACTGCAATTGATCTCTTATTTGAGAGAGTAGTTCTTAGGGTAATTTGAACAGTATCATTGCTCATTTGCATAGGGGATAATGATGATTTCAAACTGTTAAGCATGTTTTGATTCAGCGAAGTAAGTTCAATGCCTAGGTTGTTAGTTCTCTGTTGCATAACCGATTGTATCTCTGAAGTAAGACTGCACCCTGCTTTGAATTTACAACTCGACTGAATTTCCAATTATCATGTCTATGCATTATTTGTGAACTCATGGCTACCATATACATACTTGGATTATCTTATTCACTTCACCACTGATGTGTTTTATTTTACCTCAGGCTTTTCCCTGAAAGACCGCCCGACTACTGCAAGTGCACAGTATATCGAAGTAGTATTTGAGGATCGAATCCACAAGGAGAGAAGTAGTTCAGAGAAATCCTTAAGAAGAGATTAAAGCTAGGACCAAAATAAAAGAAAGGGGTTGTTGTATGCAATGAGTTACCAAAATAAAAGACAACTAACTAAACTAAACGATAAGCAATAAGAGAGAAGCGTTAGGTCATCGAGGGTTTCTCCGGATGTCAAGGTTCAATAATAAGGTATAGATCTCAATCTAGGTGATAACATGGCTAGGTTTGTTTACTTCGTCCCGGATATAAGAAACTCAATCAAGATCAGCTAACCCTAACGGCTAGGAGCTGCCCGGGTTCAAGTCTCATCGGCCGGATGTGTTTTGGACTTATTATTTCCAAACAGCCGGTTCTTGACATGTCTTCACTCTTCGGCGCATATCTTCCAAACGGCTTCATGGATTGCTTCGGTTCGAATTCGACGTTAATCTTGACTCTTCTAGATTTCCATACATACCGAATTCGCCTTTTGATACTTTTAGCTTCAAAACTCTTAAAACCTTCTTGGCACCTAGAATACGTGTTTCTCCTCTTATTGGCTCTAGAATGGCACCAAATGATCTCTGAAACATAAAAAAACAATAGCTAAAATAGGCTAAAAAGCCGTGTTATCAACCACGCTTTGTTAATCCAAGTAGGTGACTCTCACTTATAGAGTAGTTTCCATACCCTGAGCCTAACCTTATTTCAAGCCAAAGATCAATTGTGTATGATCATGAGGTCTTTTTCCGATTGAGCTTGGTATAACGTGTTAGGTATGAGCCGACATGTGCGGTCTTTCATGTAGACCTAGCCCACTCTTTTTGGGTTAGCTAGGACTAGGTGGAGACTTGTATTTGGGTTTGGGATTGTGTATGGAATGAATGGGGAAGAGAATGGGAATGAGAAAAAAAGAAAAAAAAAGAGAGTAACAGTTTGGAGTTCTTAAGGGGGATACAAAGAAAGTGTGAGTTTAGTAAAGGCTTTGGAATTCAAAGAAAGTTAGGCATTGTGATTCAAAGAAAAGGGTAAAACGCCCTATATGCTATAAGTTTAGAAGAAAAGCCTTAGGTTTACCAAAGTTTGAAACCAAACTAGCTAGACTCTTAAATCGTTTTAAAGAAACACCCTTGAGAACTTGAACCAAAAAAGAGAAAGAATGGGAATAAGGGAAGAGCTAGGACATCTAAAGGGACTGGGATCATCTTCTGAGTTATCGCACTATATATCATTGGGTAGATGGGAGTCTGTTTTTGTATGTGTCTGTTGGCTTTTACCTTTAGCATTCTGCTAAAGCTCAAACTTTTCTATGAGAGTCCCCTGTTACTCGACCATATTATTAGAGGGACCATTTTTGTCTCTTAGCCTAAGCCCGAAACCAAATGAGTTCATAACCATTGCACTGCTTGATCCACTGTTCGTGCTTAAGAAATGTTAAAGGGAATGGGTTGATGTGAATGGTTGAATAGATAAAGACAGTTGTTAGGTTGCATTGTGACGAGTATGGCTAAAGTTTTTAAGTAAGGATCTATCACCTTGCAACCTAAAATTAGCTACCTTGGACATTGATCACACCCGCTCTATATGCATGCTTCTATTTTTGATCCCCCACCTTCAAACCTCTCCTTCAACTTAAGATTTTTTGTTTGCTTGAGGGCAAGCAAGAGATAAGTTTGGGGGAGTTGATAACACTGTATTTTACTCATTTTAGGCATGTATTTATCATCATTTAGCTTAGTGATCACTCATTGTTTCATATCATTTTGCATCACATTTAACTTGTTTTGCACACTTAGGCATTTAGGATCATCTTGCATACATATTGCATGTTTTGGTGTTTTTTCGGGCGTAGAAGGAGCTTACAAGAAACCTACTTGACCCTCTACTCTATCAAACCAGGAGAGAAGCAGAAGAGCAATCTACTCGACCAGTTTACTCGATCCAGGGAGCTATAGCAGAGGCAGCTGACTCTACTCGACCCACTACTCAATCTTCTACTCGACCAGTTACTCGATCAAGGGCAACCTACTCTACAAGACTTGTTGATCGTTCAAAGCGTCTTCGGATCCTTCTCATTCCCCACTCAACTAGACAGCTGAGCATAAGAATAGGAGAGGAACAATCAACTACTCGACCAATTGATCACTCAGAGCATGGAGGCAGAGGCGCAGACTTTGCAGCACTCTCTTTACTTGATCCCCAAGATCGAGCATCCATCCAAACCGCCTCAAGTCTCTTGTCTTCTAGTGAATCTAAGGTTTTTGAGATTTAGTATAAATAGGTTCTTTGGGGTTTGTCCAAAGGACCAAGATTTTATTCTATAGTTTTTCTTTGTGTTTTAGAATCTTGAAACCTTAATTACTCTTAATCTATTTCATTTTGCATTTAGTTCTTTAAGCAAAGTTGTTTATCTTGTTTAGATCTACATTTTGATATGTTTAGAGTAATTTCTGGGTTTGTGTTCTTCATTATGTTGCTTGAGTAGTGATTAGGGTTCTTGAGGATGGATTAGATTAGGGTAATCTCTAGGTTAGTCAGGTTGTTAAGATTAGGTTAGATCCCTTATGGATTCGTTGGCCCCTATGCGGTTTTCGCTGGCTAATGTGGGAATTTGACCCTAGGTATCTAGCGTCCAAAAGATGTTCAAATGGATACCTGATCTACAAATTCCAGAGATTTGTAGATTCTAGCCCAAGAGATTTATGAGGGTCTCTGTCACTAAAGTGTATTGACCCGGTTTTGAATCTATCGTCTAGGGTATTTGTCTTTCGCCTGTTAGCCACCTGATGAACCCTAGAGTTGGCCTACTTACAACTTCTATTCTTCTGAGATTTATTTGTATTCACCCCCTGATTGCACTTTTATTCACCTTTTATTCGTGTCACCTTTCATTGCATTTTAGTTCTTAAATTTGTCACATGTTGGTTCTACTTGACCCAATGATCGAGAAGGGCACTTTAGTACTCATTTTAGTTGTTTGAATCTAGATTTAGGATTGTTACTAGAAACCCACCGTCATTATAATCTGGCTTGACTTAATTGCTTTTGTACACATCTTGATTGCTAGCAATAATAGTGGACTAGATTGACACCCCCTATAGCTGTATAGACATGTTAGTGTTTAAGGGGAATTAAACTGAACACACCACACTTCAGCACATAGTTAGGTCTAAAAAACCTAACTATCACCCATCCATTGCTCCAACAAATCCACTAAAATATGGCAAATATCTTTGATCTATCTGAACTCGTTCGGGAATTCGGAATAGTTCTTGTCTTGTTGGAGTCTTGATATAATCACAAGCAAGTAACTCAGTCGCTGTAAGAACCTCAAAAAACTTTCTCTTCACTGTCTCTTGAGTTCGTCCAAATCGCAATCCAACATCTCTTTTAACTTCATTATGATCATATATCCGTAAAAACATTTCCACACTCTCTTCAATGCTTACATTCACTGTTGATCTTAAACCATAACTTGTTTGTAGCTTATCACACAATGTTCAGAAAGTACTAAGTGACATTCGTAGTAATTGTAGACAAGCAGCAGCATCTGCTTGTAGACGATTCCAAATATTTATCACCCCAAACCACCGCCTATTTGGACTGGTCCTCTTTGAAAATATCAATTGTAGTAACTCCAAGTTTGACCATTTGATGATGCAACCCATTGTGGACCATTTGGAGGTGTTCCTCATTGTGGCATATTTGGTGATGTACCCCATTGTTGGGCATTTGGTGTTGTTCCCCATTGCGGAGTATTTGATGGTGAACTCCATTGCAAAGCATTTGTTGGAGAATTTCATTGTGGAGCATTTGATGGTGAATCCCATCGTGGTGCATTTGATGGTGAACCCCATTGTTGTGCATTTGGTGGTGTACTGAGATGTCTATAATTTGCATGATTTAGGCATTCATTCTTCACTACTTTGTCATTGTTTCATCCACATTTCATCTCATTAGGAGTCGTTTTAGTGTGTTTTTCATACTTAGGACGATTTTGCATTAGGATTGCATGTGCATTGCATATTTGGTTGTTTTCAGGTACTTTGGACGCTTTTGGAGTTCAAACAGAGGAGAAACAAAACAAAGAGTTATGATGCTCAATCACACCTTCAGCCAAAGTACTCGATCGCAGCCTCGGAGCCCTGCCAGGGCAAATCACTCTAACACAACCCCGGAGAAGCTAGCAGCTCAGTTTTACTCAATCGCGAAGCCGGAGGAATCGCCCATCTTACACCACTCAACCACCAGGAGGCCTATCTGCTCGTTCTACACTCAACCAGACAAGCTGAGAACAAAGAAGAGAAGAGAAGCCAAAGCAACCACTCGATCGCACTCGATCGCAGGGTCAGTGGACCATCTCGTCTTCACTGCATACCACTCGATCGCAAGGCGGAGTCTCTAAAGCCCAGTATGATCAATGACATACTCGATCACAGGGAAGCCCATTTCAGCCCGTCAGATGGCATTGACATACTCGATCGCAGGGTCCTGACGTGAAGATTCGATATCTATCTAGTTTCCTTATTTGATTCATATTTTCGCTTATATAAACTGCCTCTAAGGGTTTTCCCTAGGGCATCCGATATCCATCCAACTTTTATCTTTCGCAACTTTTGTAGCCGCGGTGTTTCTCCTTCGACTTTGTATTCACTTTCAAGTACTTGATATTTAGTTTTCATTTAAGTCTTTTATCATTTCTGTTATCATGTTTTCAATCGTTGCTTTGCTATTGTCTTTGATTATGTCTGAGTACTGAATTGTAATTCTGAGGATGGGATAGAGTAGTTGTGGTTTACTTGATCGTTTTAGGTGGTTGAGTTTAGAATACTAGAATCCCTTCTGGATTAGTTGCGCTTATTGCTTGTTTCGCTGGCTAATATGGAATACGAATCAAGACATTCCTGCGCTCAAAAGGTGTTTGATGGAATGTCAGATCTATTAATTCCAGAGATACTCGCCTCTACCCCAATGTATTGGTTATGTAGAGAGGGTATTGGCTTTAACAAGTTGATTCGATACTGCCTATTTAGTTATAGATCGCTAATGGCGATTAGCTCAGTGTCTAGCTCTGCTTAAGGATTCCTGTCACGGTAGTGAAGTAATCTGTTGTTGAACTTGTTGTCTAGGGATAGCTTTTGTGAAGTTTTGTCAACCGCCTGAATAGATTAAGGAGACCACACTATTCGATTACCCCATCCTTAGCAATCGTTTATCCATTTGATTGCCTGCTATCTTATCTGCTTTGTTACTCATTTGCTTGTTATTGCCATTTCATATTCTAGTTTCATTTCATTTCCGTTACTTCATATTAGGACTGTTTGAACCAACCAACTCTCTGTTTGGCTTGACTTAGAGCATTCTAATCATATCCCATTTGTTTGCATCACACCGGATTGGATTGACAACCTAACATACTACAACTACATGATTAGTGTTTTAGGAATTAATTGACTAAAATCCTACTATCAATTTAGCGCCGTTGCTAGTTTGGTATTTTTTGCTATATTTGAGATCATTAGAAACTTTAAGATCAAGTTCGTTTTTGTTACACAAGTTACTTACATTGTGCCTTTTCTGTCTTTGTGTCTCAAGTACCTTGCAACCCGCTATAAAGACGCATCTATGATTCGTCTGTTATAGCCAGGCTGCTATCTATTGCATGCATACACGGTCACAAGAAAATCAGAACATCCTATTCAACGATAACATTGACCGTATTGCTCGCCCACTAAGAGAACAGACAGACACAGACACAATGGCTGATATTGTAGATGAGCAAGAGCAACTTACCAACATTGGTGCTGGTGACTTTCCACACAACCACAACCAGCGTCATGGCACTGGTCCACCTCTAGTACAGAACAACAACTTTGAGATCAAAAGCTGTCTCATTGCAATGGTTCAAGGGAACAAATATCATGGCCTGCCAATAGAGGATTCGCTCGATCATGTTGATGAGTTTGGAAGGCTCTATGGCCTTAATAAAATCAATGGAGTTAATGAAGATGGTTTCAAGCTTCGTTTGTTTCCATTCTCACTTGGAGATAAAGCCCATATATGGGAAAAGACGCTACCTTAGGGATCAATCACGACCTGGGATGACTGCAAAAAGGCCTTCTTGTCAAAATTCTTTTCCAACTCCAGGACTGCAAGACTCGAGAATGAGATATCCGGATTCACTCATAAGCAAAATGAAAGCTTTTGTGAAGCTTGGGAGCGCTTTAAGGGTTATCAAACCAAATGCCCTCATCACGGATTTAAGAAAGCTTCTATTCTCAGCACACTTTACAAAGG
>JAEFBJ010000098.1:0-50000 GCA_019202805.1 Arabidopsis suecica
AAGAGTAAGAAGGACAAGGGCATTGTCGAGGAGACTTTGGTTGAGGAGGAAACGATGATCAACGAGAAAACCAGAGTCGGGACGATGCTCGATGGGACAGACTCGGCCGGACCTGAGGCCGGGAAGAAGTCCTTAAATGAGGAAGCACCAGAGAGTAGTGGTGCAAGGGATAGCACAGATAACCGGAACAATACTCCAACGGCCCAAGAATAGTGGGATTTGATGAAGGGAATGATGGCGCAACTAGCCACATTGACCAAGGCCGTTGTTCCTAAAAGTGGATAACCAAAAGGACGATGACTCGGAAGTTGTGGAAGTGAATCCACAACCGAATCATGGGCGGAAAAGGGGAGACTATCTGAGTCTTCTCGAACATGTCTCAAGGATGGGCACGAGACACTTCATGGGCAGTACGGACCCGATTGTGGCCGATGAGTGGAGGAGTAGACTCAAGAGGAACTTCAAGTCTACCCGCTGCCCTGAGGATTACCAAAGGGACATTGCGGTCCACTTCCTTGAAGGAGACGCCTATAACTGGTGGTTAACCGTCGAGAAACGCAGAGGGGACGAGGTCCGGTCCTTTGCGGATTTCGAAGACGAGTTTAACAAGAAGTACTTTCCACCGGAGGCTTGGGATAGGCTTGAATGTGCGTACCTCGACCTAGTTCAAGGGAACCGCACGGTGCGTGAATATGATGAGGAATTTAACCGCCTAAGGCGTTATGTGGGACGTGAACTTGAGGAGGAACAAGCTCAAGTGTGCCGATTTATCCGTGGACTAAGGATAGAGATCCGCAACCATTGTTTGGTCCGGACATTCAACTCGGTTTCCGAATTGGTTGAAAGAGCAGCAATGATTGAGGAAGGGATCGAGGAGGAGAGGTACTTGAACCGGGAGAAAGCACCGATCCAGAACAATCAATCCACCAAACCCGCAGATAAGAAAAGGAAATTTGACAAGGTGGATAACACCAAGTCCGATGCTAAGACCGGGGAATGCGTGACCTGTGGTAAGAGCCACAGCGGAACTTGCTGGAAGGCCATAGGTGCATGTGGCCGGTGTGGAAGCAAGGACCATGCGATCCAAACTTGCCCGAGAATGGAACACGGACAGTCCAAGGTTCTCGGTGAAGAGACATGGACTTGTTTCTATTGCGGAAAGACTGGACATCTAAAGCGAGAGTGCCCTAAGTTGACTGCGGAGAAGCAGGCCGGACAAAGGGACAATCGAGGACGGATACAATTCGAGAGGGACGAGGGTATGTTAAAATTCCAAGGAATAAGAACAACCTCGGGAAGCTTGGTAATCTCGGCAATCCAGGCTGAAAGGATGCTCGGGAAAGGTTATGAGGCATATTTAGCCACGATCACAACCAAGGAAGTGGGGGCGAGTGCGGAGTTGAAAGACATTCCGATCGTCAACGAGTTCTCGGACGTGTTTGCGGCAGTTAGTGGTGTACCACCGGACCGGTCAGACCCGTTCACGATAGAACTCGAGCCCGGGATAACCCCCATATCTAAAGCTCCGTACCGGATGGCACCGGCGGAAATGGCGGAGCTAAAGAAACAGTTGGAGGAGTTGTTGGATAAAGGATTCATCAGGCCGAGTAGCTCACCATGGGGTGCGCCGGTTCTGTTTGTGAAAAAGAAAGATGGTAGCTTTAGGCTATGCATCGACTATCGGGGATTGAATAAAGTTACGGTGAAAAACAAATATCCTTTATCCCGGATAGATGAGTTGATGGATCAACTTGGAGGTGCACAGTGGTTTTCAAAAATCGACTTGGCCTCATGATATCACCAAATTCCCATAGAGCCAACGGACGTGAGGAAAACGGCTTTCCGGACAAGGTACGGCCACTTTGAGTTTGTGGTCATGCCATTCGGATTGACCAATGCACCAGCAGCCTTCATGAAAATGATGAATGGGGTATTCCGGGATTTCTTAGACGAGTTTGTTATCATCTTCATTGACGATATCCTTGTTTACTCGAAATCTTGGGAAGCTCACCAAGAACATCTAAGGGCGGTGCTGGAACGGCTAAGGGAACATGAGCTATTTGCGAAGTTAAGTAAATGCTCATTTTGGCAAAGGAGCGTTGGTTTCCTTGGTCATGTTATCTCGGACCAAGGAGTATCGGTTGATCCGGAGAAAATACGGTCGATAAAGGAGTGGCCACGACCAAGGAATGCCACCGAGATTAGGAGTTTTCTCGGATTAGCGGGGTATTACCGAAGGTTCGTAATGAGTTTTGCGAGCATGGCCCAACCCTTGACTGGACTGACCGGAAAAGACACCCCATTAAACTGGTCGGATGAGTGCGAGAAAAGCTTCCTGGAGTTAAAGGCCATGTTGACTAATGCACCGGTATTGGTCTTACCGGAGGAAGGTGAGCCCTATACGGTTTATACGGACGCATCCATAGTGGGACTAGGATGCGTACTGATGCAAAAGGGGAGTGTTATCGCATACGCATCAAGGCAATTGCGGAAACATGAGAAAAATTACCCTACGCATGATTTGGAAATGGCCGCGGTAGTATTTGCCTTGAAGATTTGGCGATCATACTTGTATGGTGCTAAAGTTCAAATCTATACTGACCACAAAAGCCTAAAGTACATATTCACCCAGCCGGAGTTGAATCTAAGGCAAAGAAGGTGGATGGAACTTGTGGCGGATTACGACTTGGATATAGCGTACCATCCGGGCAAGGCCAACCAAGTCGCCGACGCCTTGAGTAGGAGGCGCTCGGAAGTTGAGGCGGAACGGAGCCAAGTGGACTTGGTTAACATGATGGGGACATTGCATGGTAATGCCTTGTCTAAAGAAGTTGAACCCTTAGGGTTGGAAGCCGCCGATCAGGCTGACTTGCTTAGTAGGATCCGGCTGGCTCAGGAACGGGACAAGGAGATAAAAGGATGGGCACTAAACAACAAGACCGAGTACCAAACCTCGAACAATGGTACAATCGTGGTAAACGGTCGAGTATGTGTGCCGAACAATAGGGCATTAAAGGAGGAGATCCTAAGAGAGGCGCATCAATCGAAGTTCTCAATCCATCCTGGGTCGAACAAGATGTACCGCGACCTTAAAAGGTACTACCATTGGGTAGGAATGAAGAAAGACGTGGCCAGATGGGTGGCCAAGTGCCTGACTTGTCAACTGGTCAAGGCGGAGCATCAAGTACCAAGTGGGTTGTTACAAAACCTACCTATACCGGAATGGAACTGGGACCACATAACGATGGACTTCGTCACTGGACTGCCAACGGGGATCAAATCCAAACACAATGCGGTATGGGTTGTGATAGACCGATTGACTAAGTCTGGCACTTCATGGCGATCTCGGATAAGGATGGAGCAGAAATCATTGCCGAGAAGTATATAGACGAGATCGTGCAGTTACATGGGATTCCGGTTAGTATAGTGTCAGACCGAGACACAAGGTTCACGTCAAAGTTTTGGAAGACTTTCCAAAAGGCCTTAGGAACTCGAGTGAACCTAAGTACTGCCTACCACCCACAGACGGACGGACAATCCGAACGAACGATTCAAACCCTTGAGGACATGTTGAGGGCATGCGTCTTGGAATGGGGAGGAAACTGGGAGAAATATCTAAGGTTAGTAGAGTTTGCATACAATAATAGTTTTCAAGCTAGTATTGGTATGTCTCCCTATGAGGCGTTGTATGGTCGAGCTTGTAGAACACCGTTGTGTTGGACGCCCGTGGGCGAACGTCGGTTGTTTGGACCTACGATCGTGGATGAAACCACGGAGAGAATGAAGTTCTTAAAAATCAAGTTATAGGAAGCCCAAGATCGACAGAAAAGCTACGCCAACAAACGTCGAAAGGAATTGGAATTCCAAGTAGGAGATTTGGTGTACTTAAAGGCGATGACCTACAAAGGGGCAGGGCGATTCACCTCAAGGAAAAAGTTAAGCCCAAGGTATGTTGGCCCGTACAAGGTGATCGAACGAGTAGGGGCGGTGGCATACAAACTTGACCTTCCTCCAAAACTAAATGCGATTCACAACGTCTTCCATGTGTCACAATTACGGAAGTGTTTAAGTGATCAAGAAGAAAGCGTGGAAGATATACCTCCCGGGTTAAAGGAGAATATGACGGTGGAAGCATGGCCGGTACGGATCATGGACCGAATAAAGAAAGGAACTCGGGGAAAATCAAGGGATTTGTTAAAAGTCTTATGGAATTGTGGAGGCCGTGAAGAATACACTTGGGAAACCGAGAATAAGATGAAGGCCAATTTTCCGGAGTGGTTCAAGGAGATGGGTAAAGATCAACTTGACGCGGATTCGAGGACGAATCCAATTCAAGGGGGGGAGACTTGTAACGCCCGCGATCCTCAATAGGATCGTTGGCTAGGACTTGGTCCGAGAGAAGAAGGTGGAGTCTCGGAGAAGTGAGAAGGAGCTGGCCATAAGTTCGGACAAAGGGGAAATCATGCAGGCTAAGCTAGGATCGTAAAGAAATCAGCTGGGTCAGCTCGCCCAAAGCTCAAGCTCAGCTGGAAGGAGTGACGGTTACTCAGGTCGAGTGACAGTCCAGCTCGGGCAGCTGGACGAGTGACGGTTGAGCTCGAGGTAGCTGGACGAGTGACGGACGAGCTCAAGGTAGCTGGACGAGTGACGGACTAGCTGGGCGGTTATGGGAGAAGAGATACAACTCTTCGGAAAGGTGCAACTCTTCGGAAGGGCGCAACTCTTCGGAAAGGTGCAAGGAACGGATGTGTTGATTCGGGAAGCATCCATTCGCCCCCTATATAAGGAAGGGCGCCCAGGACCATTCCACTCACCACAACACACCGAAAACACAAGAAACTCACCATTAAAACTCTCTCCCTCTTGGGAGAATAAATAGTCTTAGGATTCGGTAGCCGGGCTGTGGCCGGCAATAAAGAAGGAGGGTTGGATTGACCTAACCTCGAGAAGGAAGGTAAGGGATCCTAGACTTTGAGTCTAAGGGTTCTAGGATGTGAGTTAGTAGTCGGATCCTTGAAAGGATCGACTAGAGGGCTGTGTAGTATCCGGGTCATGTGCATCCTACACAAGACTTAGTCCGGGTAGGGATCGGCTGAGGCAGGGACGCGGCTCGGCAGAGGACCGGCGGGTCTTAACTGACCTGCCGAGAATCGGCCGGACTGATGCGCGATCTTCCCCTCTCTGATTCTCTCCACGGATCCGAGTAGTGTATGGCATATAGAGCATTGCATGGACTTGCATATGATTAAGTAAATGAGATCACTTATGGCTCTATGACTTTCAGGAACGAATGGTGATCGTGGGAAGGACTTGGCTTAGGCGCGAGAGACTCAAGGCCGGAATGATGGGTGGTGATAGTTCTAATAGTCTAGGGATCGATTATATGACTTGTAATAGCTTATATGCAAACTCGTAGGTTGTATCGAATCCTTTGCTTAATCAATAAAGTATCCGATTGTTTGTTTACTCTATTCGTCTCATATATTGAATCACGGAATCATATGAAACGGATTAGACTAGGAAAGAACCTCATAAACGGTTAGGGCCGAGTCACTTAGTGGCTTGGGTCGAGAGAACTCGTCCGGACTTTAGGCAGTCCGGATCGGGGCCTTTCAGTGACCTCGATGAGATCCGTCTAGAAGCTTATGAGAGTTCTAAAATCTACAAGGAGAGAACCAAGCTTTTCCATGACAAGAAGATCATCACTAAGGATTTCCAGGTTGGTGATCAGGTGCTGCTATTCAACTCTCGCTTGAAACTCTTTCCAGAAAAACTTAAATCCAGATGGTCTCGTCCCTTCTGCATCACTGAGGTCCGTCCTTATGGAGCAGTCACTCTAGCTGGTAAGAGTGGAGATTTTACAGTAAATGGTCAAAGGCTCAAGAAATACTTAGCAGACCAACTCCTTCCAGAGGTGACATCGGTTCATCTCCAGGAACTTCTTGTTGATTAAAGGAGTAAAGGAGTCAAGCAAATGACTTTAAACAAGCTCACTTGGGAGGAAGTCCCATGACTATCTCTGTAATAAATTTTTATTTTCTCGTTATTTTTGATTTGTCTTGGTTGTGTTTGTGGTTCTCAGGAACAAAGGAACAATGTGGAGATAGAGTAAAAATTCAAAACTTTTACTCTACAGAAGACCTGGAGATCGAGTGTACAGCCCGTTGGAGTACAAAATTTTGAAAATCTTCTCTTGCACCTGGAGACCTTGCACTCGAGTACATTGGTCGAGTATGTGTGATGTTTAAAACCAAAAAACTTTTAAATCATCATTTTACTCGACCAACAGAAGCTACAGAGACTTGCAGAAATTTCTTGCAGTTTACAGTAGGTTTTCTGCAAATTTTCTCAGTCAACAGAGTGTGGGCCACGTGCTGAGGATAAGCTGGAGAGAGAATCTAAAACTCAACCTCAACCACTCTTTTTGAAACTTCACTCGACTTCACCAAATCCACTCGACCTACCTCTTTTCATCTCACCACCGACACCCCAATCTCTCTACACCACGAATCGCCGTTCAAAGAGCTACTCGATCCGGACAATTTCACTCGACCTCATAGAATCACTCGACCTCTGCGCCGCCGTCACCAGTTCATTCCCTCCGTCACCCGACCAGACCACTTCACTCGATTCCTTTGATATACTCGACCAATTCATCCACATCAACTGCCGTCTCTTTCAAAAGAAGTTACTCGGCTTCGATACCGAGTCTTGTAGCTCACTCTACCGCCGGGAATCACTCGACCTTCCCAACGCCGCCGCAATCGAGTACTCCTCCTCGTTCACCGTCAAAGTCTCAGGGTTCAAGCTTTCACTCAACGTCGAGTTTTAACTCGCCCTCTACAAGTGCTACTCGACGTCTTGAGGTCGAGTAATCTCTATAACAGTGCTTCAGGGTTCTGTTGATTTCAAGAACAAGACGTCGAGTAGCAGTTGCAGAGGGCGAGTTAAAACTCGAGGTCGAGTGAAAGCTTGAACCCTGAGACTTTGACGGTGAACGAGGAGGAGTACTCGATTGCGGCGGCGTTGGGAAGGTCGAGTGATTCCCGGCGGTAGAGTGAGCTACGAGACTCGGTATCGAAGCTGAGTAACTTCTTTTGAAAGAGACGGCAGTTGATGTGGATGAATTGGTCGAGTATATCAAAGGAATCGAGTGAAGTGGTCTGGTCGGGTGACGGAGGGAATGAACTGGTGACGGCGGCGCAGAGGTCGAGTGATTCTATGAGGTCGAGTGAAATTGTCCGGATCGAGTAGCTCTTTGAACGGCGATTCGTGGTGTAGAGAGATTGGGGTGTCGGTGGTGAGATGAAAAGAGGTAGGTCGAGTGGATTTGGTGAAGTCGAGTGAAGTTTCAAAAAGAGTGGTTGAGGTTGAGTTTTAGATTCTCTCTCCAGCTTATCCTCCGCACGTGGTCCACACTCTGTTGACTGAGAAAATTTGCAGAAAACCTACTATAAACTACAAGAAATTTCTGCAAGTCTCTTTAGCTTCTGTTGGTCGAGTAAAATGATGATTTAAAAGTTTTTTGGTTTTAAACATCACACATACTCGACCAATGTACTCGAGTGCAAGGTCTCTAGGTGCAAGAGAAGATTTTCAAAATTTTGTACTCCAACGGGCTGTACACTCGATCTCCTGGTCTTCTGTAGAGTAAAAGTTTTGAATTTTTACTCTATCTCCACATTGTTCCTTTGTTCCTGAGAACCACAAACACAACAAAGACAAATAAAAAATAACGAGAAAATAAAAATTTATTTACAGAGATAGTCATGGGACTTCCTCCCAAGTGAGCTTGTTTAAAGTCATTTGCTTGACTCCTTTACTCCTTTAATCATCAAGAAGTTCCTGGAGATGAACCGATGTCACCTCTGGAAGGAGTTGGTCTGCTAAGTATTTCTTGAGCCTTTGACCATTTACTATAAATCTCCACTCTTACCAGCTAGAGTGACTGCTCCATAAGGACGGACCTCAGTGATGCAGAAGGGGCCAGACCATCTGGATTTAAGTTTTTCTGGAAAGAGTTTCAAGCGAGAGTTGAATCGCAGCACCTAATCACCAATCTGGAAATCCTTAGTGATGATCTTCTTGTCATGGAAAAGCTTGGTTCTCTCCTTGTAGATTTTAGAACTCTCATAAGCTTCTAGACGGATCTCATCGAGGTCACTGAGTTGGATCAATCGCTTCTCCTCAGCAGTTTTTATGTCAAAGTTCAGAAGTTTTACCGCCCACATTGCTTTGTGCTCGAGCTCAACGGATAGATGACATGATTTTCCATAGAGAAGATTGAAAGGAGTTGTACCAATGGGGGTCTTGAAGGCTGTCCTGTAAGCCCATAATGCATCATCTAGCTTTGCAGACCAGTCTTTCCTTGTAATCCCAACAGTCTTTTCCAGAATTGTTTTTATCTCCCTATTGGAGTCAACCTGCCCACTTGTCTGTGGATGATAAGGAGTGCCGACCTTGTGCTTTACTCCATGCTTCTTCAAGAGGTTCTCAAAAACCTTGTTGATGAAATGCTTCCCGCCATCACTGATTACTACCCTGTGAACTCCAAATCTTGGGAAGATTATAGTCTTGAACAGCTTCAGCACAACTTTTGCATCGTTGGTAGGACTAGCAATAACTTCGACCCACTTTGATACGTAGTCTACGGCGACCAGTATATATTTATTACCGTATAAAAATGGGAATGGACCCATAAAATCAATCCCCCATACATCAAAGATCTCAACTTCCAAGATTGGATTCTGAGGCATCTCATTTCTTCTGCTGATGTTGCCTTTTCTCTGGCATGAATCACACTTTGAAACAAACCCCTAAGCGTCCTTAAACATTGTTGGCCACCAAAAGCCTGCTTGAAGAATCTTGGACACAGTTTTGAACGTCGCGAAGTGACCACCATATGCTGAGCCATGGCAATGCAGCAGGATACCTTCCACTTCATCTTCTGAGACACATCTCCTGTAGATCTTATCTTTACAGAGAGTGTAAAGATAAGGCTCATCCCAGTAGTAATGGTGTATGTCTCTGAAAAACTTCTTCCTTTCATAACTTGTCAGGTTGGGAGGCTCTACTCCGCACGCCAAGTAATTGACCTGATCAGCATACCATGGAGATTCTCCTTCAACAGCATTCAGTTGGTGGAACTCTTTCCCACTATAGCTCTTTCTGAAGAACTCTACAACCATGAGCTGCTCTTCTGGCATTGAATCGTCTATCGGAAGGGGTTCTTCAATTCTCATCCTTGATAGATGGTCCACTGCACCATTTTCAATGTCTTTCTTATCTACTATCTCCATGTTAAACTCTTACAATAAAAGTATCCATCTTAACAGTCTTGGTTTAGTATCCTTCATGGCATACAGATGCCTCAAAGCTGCATGGTCTGTATAGACAGTTACCTTTGATCCAACCAAATAGCTTCTGAACTTGTCAAATGCGAATACAACAGCTAGAAGCTCCTTCTCAGTTGTTGCATATCTTCCCTGAGCGTCATCCAACGTTCGGCTGGCGTAATATATGACATGAAGCTTCTTGTCAATTTTCTGGCCTAAAACAGCTCCTACTGCGTAATCTGATGCATCACACATGATCTCAAATGGATAGTCCCAATTAGGCGTTCGAACAACCGGAGCAGATACCAAAGCATCCTTGATGGTTTGAAAGGATTTGAGGCAGTCCTCGTCGAATTCAAATTCAGTTTCCTTGCACAATAGTCTGGTTAACGGTCTGGCTATCTTGGAGAAGTCTTTAATAAATCTTCTGTAGAACCCAGCATGACCAAGGAAACTTCTGATGTCCTTCACCGTTTTTGGTGGCTGCAACTGCATCATCACTTCAACTTTTCCTTTGTCAACCTCTATACCCTTCTCTGATATCTTGTGACCCAACACTATGCCTTCCTTCACCATGAAATGACACTTTTCCCAATTGAGAACAAGATTCGTCTCTTCGCAGCTGGTCAATACGCTGCCAAGATTCAACAAACATGAGGAGAAAGAGGGGCCATAGATCAAAAAATCGTCCATGAAAACCTCCACCATCTCCTCGATTAGGTCTGAAAATATAGAGGTCATACACCTCTGAAATATTGCAGGAGCATTGCATAAACCAAATGGCATTCTCTTATAGGCAAAAGTTCCATAAGGACACGTGAAAGTGGTTTTTTCTTGATCATTAGGGTGAATTGGTATTTGAAAGAAACCACTGTATCCATCAAGAAAGCAATAATATGGATGATTAGCCAAACGTTCAAGCATTTGGTCAATGAATGGTAAAGGAAAATGATCATTCCTAGATGCAACATTCAACTTCCTATAATCAATGCACATCCTATGACCAGTTTAATTCTAGTAGGGATCGGTTCATCTTTTTCATTTTTGACAACAGTCATTCCACCCTTTTTAGGGACGCAATGCACTGGAGAAACCCAAGTACTATCACAGATAGGGTAGATGACACCAGCATCAAGCAGTTTCAAAATTTCTTTTTTCACTACTTCTTTCAAATTGGGATTTAACCTCCTCTGTGGTTCAATGCTAGAATAGGATTCGTTTTCAAGATGGATCCTATGGTTGCATAAACTAGGTGAAATTCCCTTAATGTCGGATAATGAATAACCAATCGCTCTCCTATACTTTCTAAGCTCAGATAATAGCAGGTTCACTTCATCACTATTTAACTCAGCATTAATGATCACAGGGTAAGTAGAGTTTGGACCAAGGAATGGGTACCTTAGACCTTTTGGAAGTGGCTTGAGGTCAACCTTCGGTGCCTTAAGTTCAGACCAGTCATCTGAAGTTGGAATGATCGGCTCCCCAGATTCGTTGGTAGACAAGGTCGAGTGGCTGGTCGAGTACGTCCTCGAGAGTGCAGGTTGAACTCGAGTTGACCCTTCTTCGCTCATTACCATTACCTCCGTTGATGGTCCATTCAATTCCTCAAAGGGTTCTTATTCTTCCATCGCTTTTTGGAAGTCTAACAGCTTCTGGTATCCCAATGTTTCCAAATGCAGAAACCCATCTTCACCACTTTTGGTTAAAGCACTGTTAAGATGATCTTCTTCTGCCAGCTCTTCCAGTAACTCATCAGCTAACTGATCCATTTCTTCGATCCAAAAGAGTTGCCCTTCTATGGTAGGCTTCTTCATCGCGTCTTTGACATCAAAGGTCACCCTAAAGTCTTTGCCAAGGTTTAGATCAATCTTCCCTTTCTTGACATCAATCATAGCTCCTGCAGCAGCTAAGAAAGGTCTCCCTAGAATCAAAAGGGTCCTTGGGCTCTTCATCCATCTCCAGGACTACAAAGTCAGTTGGTATCTCCACAGCACCGATCCTGATTGGGAGGTTTTCGAGCAAACCATGAGGGATCCTTACTGATCTGTCAGCTAGGATGAGGGATATATTGTAGGACTTGTATTGAGTGAACCCCAATCTTTTGGCGACAGAGAGCGGCATGAGACTGACTGATGCTCCTAAATCGCATAGACATCTATTGAAAGCCAATGTACCTAGAGAGCATGGTAGAGTGAATGAACCAGGATCACTAAGCTTCTTAGGAATGATATTCTTCTGTATGATAGCGCTGCATTCATGACTCAATACCAACATCCCTTGCACTTTTTGAATTCTCTCCACGATCAAGTCTTTCAGAAACTTGTGAGAGTCTGGGATTAGCGCTAGAGCATCAACAAGAGGTATCCGCAACTCGACCTCCTTAATATTTTTGGCAAACATAGCTCTATACTTGTCTGCTAACTCTTTCTTGTGACGACCAGGAAATGGAAGCTGCGGTTTGTAGGGAGGAGGGACAAAGACCTTTTTTTTGTTTTTGACAGCAACTGGTTTTAGAGGAGTTGATGATACTGTTGGGAAAATAGGTCGAGTAGCACGGTCGAGTGGTTGCTCGAGTGGTTGGTCGAGTGGTTGCTCGAGTGACAGGTCGAGTGGTTGCTCGAGACTTAAATCCTCCCCATCTTGATCTTCACTGTCCTCAGTGACCGTCTTTGGTTCCTCCCTAGTTGGAAGTGCTTTTCCACTACGTAGTGTGATAGCATGAGCATATTCTTTTGGATTCTAAACTGCTTTGCCTGATAGTTGGCTTGTTTGTTTTGGAGCTGAAGAAGATGCAGAATGTCCCTCTAAGTATCGGACTTTGGTATTCAGTGTTTCCATCTTGACATTGAGATCATTGTAGCTACAGTCCATCTTGTTATGTAACTTAGATATCTTCTTTGCCATCTCCATGGAGCTAGAGGCTTGCCCGTGAAGCAGCTGTTGTAGCATTTGTTTCATATCAGCCTCAGGAGCAATAGGACCATGGTTTTGCTGATGTGCAAACCCAGGTGGTGGTGGCGGCTGGTAGTTCCCCAGAAATTGCTGCTTAGGAACGAAACCTTGGTTGTAGGGAACAAAAGGTTTGTTCTGACCTTGTTGTTGCTGCGGAGGATACACCTGATCCTGAGGATTAGCAACGTTGGTGCTGCGGTAGGAGAGGTTGGGATTGTTAGTTTTGAAGTTGTTGTATCCTTTGTAGCCACCCTGGTTGTTGTTGATGTAGCTGACTTCTTCCAACTGGTTACCCTCCCCATCTTGGACTTGATACTGCTCGTCATCAATAAGGAAGTGCACATGCTTCTGCTGGCTAAGAAGAATCCTGTCCAGCTTGTCATTAAGCGCTTTGAGATCTTTCCTATGTTTGTCATCAGAGTCTGTTGTTCCTTTGACGGTCCTATCACAGTCCTCGTTGTAATTGCCATCTGATTAAGCAAGGTTCTCAACCAATTCCCAGCCTTCTTCAACATCCTTGTTCTAAAAATTCCCATTGCTGGCGGTATCACAGTCCTCGTTGTAATTGCCATCTGATGCGTGGTAGGACTCCTCTGTAAAGAGTGCTGAGTAGAGAGGCTTTAGTAAAATCATGATGAGGGCATTGGTTGGTGTAACCCTTGAAACGCTCCCATGCTTCAAAGAAGCTTTCACCAATCTTCTGTGAGAAACCAGAAATCTCATTTCTGAGTCTTGCAGTTCTGGCATTTGAGAAGAACTTTGATAGAAAAGCCTTCTTGCAATCATCCCAGGTAGTGATTGAGTCATGGGGCAGATTCTTCTCCCAGATGTGTGCTTTGTCGTCTAAGGAGAATGGAAACAAATAGAGCTTGAATCCGTCTTCACTGACACCATTGATCTTCGTTAGGTTGTAGAGCCTATCGAATTCATCAAGGTGGTCGAGTGGATCCTCCATTGGCAGACCATGGAATTTGTTCCCCTGAATCATCGAGATGAGACCACTCTTAATCTCGAAGTTGTTGTTCAGGATAGCAGGAGGTGCAGTTCCCTTCCTCTGACGGTGATCACGTGGTGCATCTCCAGCACCAATGTTGACAGGGCCATTTTGTTGATTATGTTCTTCAGCCATTTCGAGTGGTTGCTGAGGTACAGGGTTGACTGTGGTTCTCCTTTTTCTGAGTTCGCGAGCTATGCGGTTGATGTTGTCGTCGAAAAGGAGGTTCTGATTGCTTGTTGATCGAGTTCGCATACAGCAGAGGTGTACCTGGATCAAGAAGACAACAAGAAAAACACACAGTTAGTAACCGAAAAGAAAATTGAAAAAAAACTTGATCTAAGCAAGTCTGAAATCTCAAATGTAACAAACAAACACCCAATTGGCAACGGTGCCAAATTGATAATAGGTTTTTAGTCAATTATCCTAAAACACCAATCATGTCGTTGTAGTATTTTAGGTTGTCAATCCAAATGGGTGTGATGCTAACAATCAAGATGTGATCAGAAGTCACTAAGTCAAGCCAAGCAATAACAGGTTTTGGTTCGTTCTAGCAGTCCTAAGTGAAAATGCAGAAAACAGAAAATCAAGCAAAAACAAATAAACACTAGACCAACACAGCTCGTTGCAGAGCACTGGGTGTGGTCGAGTGACAGGTCGAGTAAGAGACAGATAATGTAACAGGGATACTCGAATGCACAGTCTGTTGCCAGACAACTGGGTGGTCGAGTATCAGGTCGAGTAACAGTAAAGAATTGAAGAAACTAAGCAACAGATGACAAGATGCAGTAAACAACAGTACAGTAAACAAAGAATTCAATCAGATAAAGAATTCCCTAGGAAGGGGTAATTGAGTAGTTTCGTTTCCTCAGTTTACAAGTGATTGACATGCTCAATAAATTAACCCTAGATAACAAGTTCATTAACCAAATCTAAGTGCCACCGCAACAGAGACTCTCAAGCTAACCTAGTCCCAGACTCAATCACCATTAAAGAGAGCTAACCTAACAGGCATTACGAATCAACAAGTTAAAGCCAAAACGCTCCCTGCAACCAATACCTTGGTACAGGGTCACGAATCTCTGGAATTAGTGGTTCAGACATTTCATCGAACACCTTTTGGGCGCAGAAATGTCTGGGCTCAAATTCCAGTTGATCAGAAAGCAATAGGCATTAAAAACAACTAATCCAGAAGGGATCTATCAACCAATACTCAATCACCTAGCATATTGAGAATTCTACACTACTCTAACCCATCCTCAGAAACCTATTCACTACTCAGACATCATAACAGAAAGCATAAACGTTGAACAAATTGAAAACATGATAACAACAATGTAACTGCAGGATGATAACAGAATGAACAACAGTAAACGAAATCATGAACAGAATCTGAATACTGAATACTGAGTAGATAAAGAGAAATCCGGATTACAAAAAGTCTAGAACACAAGGTCTGCGGAAATAAAACTAGATAAAAACTCCTTGTCGAAAATGTGAAGTACATGCTACTTATAGCCAAATATCCCGAAACCCTAATACTCAAAACGACGAAGTATTGGGACGGGTTAAGCACTGTACTCGACCCATGTGGTCGAGTGAGAGGTCGAGTGAATAGCTGGAGTCTTCTTTTCTTCCTTGTGCTCGAGTGTCTGGTTGAGTGCGGAATGAAGAAGGCTCTGAAGCTTGTCATCGAGTATGCAGTCGAGTGGTGGTGATGGTGATACTCGACATCCAGGTAGAGTGATGAGGTCCAGTAGAGGTCTGGCAATGGGATGAAGTCACTCGACCTGGGAGTCGAGTGATGTGATCGAGTGGTGGTCAGAAGATGAAGATGAAGTCACTCGACCTGGGGGTCGAGTGATGTGATCGAGTGGTGGTCAAGAGATGGAGATGAAGACACTCGACCTGGGGGTCGAGTGATGTAGTAGAGTGGCGGTGTCTTCTACCCGACCTGGGGGTCGAGTGGTCTCTTGAGATCTTGAAGCTCCTACTCGACCTCTAGGTCGAGTGGTTTATCATGATCAGGTCCGCTTCTTCCAGTTAGCTCGTCGACAGCTCCAAATCACCTGAAAACAACACAAATATGCAACATGCATGCAAAACTATCCTAAACATGCAAAGTGATGACAAATGATGTGAAATGGTATAAAACAGTGATGATATGATGCTAAAATGATGACAAATGGATGCTCAAAACATGCAAAATACACACTTATCAATCGACACCAGTTTCGGCCCATCAAAGTCCAAGACGCTTTCCAGTCTACAGAAGAGGAAATTTGCCCCAGAAGACTTCCCTATTTGCATTATTAGTCTCTGGACGTTTTATAGGGTTTATATACATTGTTTAGACCTAAGTTTTGATTATCTAGTTTTTATCATCAAGTTACTATCAAGTTCTTATCAAGCTTTTTGCAAACCATGTTACCGAGAGACATAATCTATTTGATGTGATTATGTTTTCATACTCAAATATGTTGTTTGCTTCATCCAATATGTTTGAGTAATCAGCTTGTTAGCAATAGGGTTTCTCATTAGGGATTCATATGGTTTAGTAGATTGCCCCCTTTGTTAGGTTTTCTTTAGAATTCATCATCTTTAATTATGCTTAATGTTAGATCTAGAGTAATTAACTAGATCTTGAATCCAGACAATAGATAAGCCCTCCATAGGTATCTGTAGTTGGATCTATTATTTGATGAGCCTGGTTTATAGGTGTGTAATAAGAATCGGCCTATCTACTAAGGTGAACAATCGAACGCGTTAAGAATGCATATTTAGGTTAATAATCTCTCGGCTTCTCCGGTTATTCTTAGCTATAGATATCGGGAGTTTCGCGGAACGCCACCGGTTATTCCATATTAGAGTTTAAGAATGGTTCGATAACAACCTAGCTTTCATTAGATCTACTACCCACTAGTTTCCTGAGAATACCCTATTCCTAACTCTTTTCCTAATCGTTTACATCACAATCAACTTGCTGTCTTTTTACTTTGTTTACTTATTATTTTAACCATCACCTGCTAGCTTAATCTCGACATTCAACTCATTGTTTGAACAAAAGAATTTCGTGAATTCGATCCTTAAATACTGATCTCTTATTTGAGTGAGTAGTTCTAGGGTAATTTGAACCTTATCAATCGCTACTATTGATCCCTTGCTACTCTTCACTCGATCGCAAGCCTGGGACGATCAACCGTTCTCTTCACGAATCCGCTCGATCATCACAAAAACCCTTGCCTAAGTAGCTCATCCCCTCACCCACTAGACCGCGACTTCGCTATTACATTTTCTTTTCACTCGATCTCAAGCACGCATCCTCTCCACGATCATGTATACCACTCGATCGCAAGCTTAAGAGACTCAGTTCTCAACACTTATCCACTCGATTGCAACCACTCCGAGCACACCTCCACCTCTTTCACTCAATCGCACTGCCGCTCATCCTCAGATTTGATAACTAACTTACTAAAGTTTAGTTGTGAGTTTTGAATCAATTTCAGGAACAATGACCTCATACAGTTATGACTCATCAATGGATGCTAATTTCAACGTTGATGAGGCGGAGTCATGGTCAACTAGACCAGAGAGAGAAGCGGAGGAATACTAACGTTTCCGAGAAGAAACAGAGTGAGCCGCTGCCACTGACAAGAGAAGAGAAGAGATAGCCAAAGGAAAGCGGTCAATGACGGGAAATTATGAGCTAATCGATGAAAAGATGAAGGATGATGCGGAGTACATTCCGGAGCAAACCCGCAAGACCACCAAGTCCTTGGTGAAAGTAGACAAGGTGACTCTGGGAGACTACTAAAAGCTTCTCAAAAGAAATCCGTTTTGGAGAACAAGATATCCTCACCCGTAGACAATGGCAGAGTTATACATCTTGGAGAACGTTCAGCTCTTGTTCGACAAATGCCACATGACAACACTCATGTCTCATCCCTATCCTGCCAATGAGGATGAGACACTTCAATTCCTTTCATCACTTCAAGTGAAATTGGTTGAGGGGTTGTCAACTTTTGAGTTAAGAGAAGAAGGGCTTGGTTACTTAAGCTTCACCATCGACGACCTCGACTATATCATGGCGATCAAGACGCTGAAAACCATGTTCGGGTTTCCCAGTGGCACGGGAACGAAACCGAGGTTTGTCCGAGACGAACTAAAATCTTTGTGGAACACGATCGGGGACACCACCAGCTTCAACTCCGCTAGATCCAAGAGCAACTCCATCCGCTATTTCAAGAGAGCTTTGGCCAGTGTCCCTTACGCTAGGGAGATATCTGCCACTGTGACGAATCAAGACATGGAGACGTTAGACGTGGCGTTAATGAGTTTCCTCCGTTACACCAAGGACAGAAAAACTATGAAAGGAGATGCCAATGACGCACCCCTGTCGATGTATCTCCTCAATCAGTTATGCAGCTACAGAGTGTCGCACCCGTCTCCCTCAACATTGAGACGGCGTGCGTTTACCTTACTTATATCTTTCCTCTATTCAACTTTCTTAATTCAAATACAAAATTGTCTTAAAAATAATCTTAAATCATTGAAAACTCTTTAATAAATCGTATTAAAAAAAAACAATAGTAGAGAATAAACCCGAGGTTCCCAAAATACACCATAAGCGAGACGAACTTGAGCGACTACATACGATTCTCACTAAGACCTGGGGAAAAAAGGAAAAAGGGTGTGTGTAAAGAATTACTAAGTGAAAGGATCCTTTCCGTCCACTAGAAACCCGATACACGATTCTACCTTTAAACAACAATCAACAATCACATAGAAACAGACACAACACTCATATAGTTTGCATCACTATTCAAAACTATAACACCCAACTCATTCTTGCTTAAGCAAGATCTCCACATCAATACAAGGTTCCATCATCTCCCTCATCTTTGAACTTATCTAGTTCCACTGGACTCGTCAGTCTTTTATTGAGCTCCAAAGAACCCGTCAATTCAATGTAGACCATTTTCCATTGTTCCACTTTTCCACTGTTCCACTTTTCATCATCTCAAATGATGGTGATTCCACTTTCTCATATAACACATATAATTACTTGTTATCACAAGTACAATAAATCAATCATCCTATATTACTAGAACAATCATCTTATCATCAATCCTAATTAACAATTTATTATTACGAAGCAAAAAGATCTATTCTTATGCAATGTATGATGAATCATAAAAATAGAAACTTGTAATTGAATCTCCGCAGATCAGACCCTCACCTGAATTTGGGATGATAGAAAAAAGGTTGGAAACTCCTTGACAATATCTAAAACTTGCAGCACCAGAAAACAGCACAAAGACAAATTAGGGTTTCTGTAGTTTTGGCAAAACAGGTGATTCTTGTCCGACAAGCAATCAACGTGGCAGCTAGGGTATACCTTTCCTAGTGACGACGAAGGGTCCCGTGGCTTCTCTAACATTTCCTCTATCTATATACACCGTCGGCTAGTCATTAGCAAATCAGGTCTGACCGGAATCTGTTCTCCAAAAGGCCAAGTTGAATCTAAAATCTTATACTTTGTAATTTATGGGTTTAGAACTGTGACTTTTGTCCAACTTTAAACTTGAATTTTGGATAGTGTTTACCTCGTAACAGAGATCCGTTTGTTGCTGTGTGTTCCTCACTGTGAGATCTATCCAACAACACAAATCGCGTGATCTGGGTCCTTCAGATCTAAAAGTAAAACGCTCACTAATAACTCTACTTGAACTGATATCTTTCTTCCTCTTCTTCACTAAAAATCCAATAGTTTGATATTAAGTCACGAATTCAAGTACCAAAAGAGATAATTCTATTAGCAAAAAGCATAACTCGGTTAGGTTTTCCTTACCCAACAAACGACGACAACGGCTCACGAATCCGGTGGTGAATGACGGCTCCAGAGAAAACGGTGACAAGTGGTTACTACTTTCTGAATAAGAAAGAAGAAGGATGGACCCTGCTCGAGGTTGATCAAAGAAGAATGATGGTGCTTCTGCTAAATGCTTTCGAGATAGTAATGAGAAGAAGCGGCTAAAGGTAGAGGGAGATATATACACCACATATATATATGTGTTCACCTTTAGGTTTTTGTTTCTAATGGTAATGGGCCTTTGTTGGGTTTATATGGGATTGAGTCTTACAATTCTCCCCCACTTGAAGAGAATTTGTCTCAAAATTCAACACTTCTTGTTCGATTATACTCTCTATTCATGCCTTTAGAAAACTTTATTTATTCCAAACACAATTTTTAAAACAATTCAATTGACCATTAAAGAGTTGAATAGAAAAATGTTTAAGCATATGCAAACAACTGAAAGCTCCAATCAAGAAAGAATCAATTCCTAAAAGAATTTTTCACTTAAAACGATTAAACCGCCCACTCCAACATGAACTTCTACGACCTTGGAATTTGATATCAAACGTTATCTTGCTCAACATCAAGCCCCTTTTCTTCTACGGCGTACACACGAGGTCCTATGGCTTGCCTCTTAGGAAGTGTTTGGTTCCCGTCATTTCTGTTCCGTTGATTCCCTTCCGCCAGAAACGTAGTGCACTCCCGTGCATAATGGCCCGACTGCACACACTTCCTACAATTATCATTACCCTCCGGACAATTCTCCCTGATATGACCCACTTCACCACACTAAAAACATTTGCCTGAATCCATCCAACAATCCCCTCCATGCTGCCTATTACACCTAGTATAGTTGGGGTAACGGTTCTGACCTGGTCCTGCTTCACGGTTATCCCATGTATGCTTTTGAGATCCAACTACCTGAGTTGTCCTCGCTTGAGTATTTTTCAGGTGCTTAGCTTCTAAAACAAGCCCACTTTGTATCCTTGCTACCTTCTCAACCAAGTCTATCATGCTGAAAAATTCTCGGGAAGCACATCGAGTCAGAATGTCCTACCTCAATCCTCTTATGAATCTGTGAACCATTGACTACTCTCCTCTTCCGGCTCTCACGGAAAACCGGCTAAGACGACTAAATTCCCGCTCATACTCTCTGACTGTCTTTGTGTCCTGACGAAGCTCCTCGAAGTCATCCTCCAAACTATCCATTGCTTCCTGAGAAAAAAACTTTTTTTTGAACTCTTACGTAAAATCCTTCCAGGAAATCACATGCTGCATTTGTGTGTTCCTCACTACACCATCCCACCAATGACGTGCCTCCTCTCTCAGAAAATGAACTGCAATGTCCTTTTGGAACTCCATTGGGCACCTAGCATTCTCAAAATTATTCTCCAACAACTTCCTCCAATCATCTGCTTTGACGGGATCAATACCACCAGTAAAATACTCTGTGATCATGGTCCTCATGACCTTCATTATCTCCCAGTAGGAAATCGCAGGCACTGCCATCTGAGCTGGTGGTGGTGGCGGTGGAGGTTGTGGTTGTTGTTGCTGAGGTAGAACATTTTCTTGTGGTTGTTGAGCTGCTGCAGCTGCTGGTGCTCCCTGAGGGATTCGATTCATTAACTCTTCAAACATTCCTCCGATCCCCTTAATCTGTCCTAACAGTGATGCATTGATGGCAGCCTGATCTCCGACTGGAACATTACCTACTGGTGGTTGAGCTTGTCCATCAGCGGGTGCATCCTCAACACATTTCATCCTTTGGTTCGCAACACGTCCTCTTTTTCCTTAAGGGTGCCATTCTGACCAAACAAACATCAATATTAGAACAATCACAACAATTCTAATTAACAAAACTCAAGCTCAAGTCTTACTTCTTATTATTTTTTTTTTTATCTTTTAGAAAAATCCCCTTCACGTTTATCAAATACTAAAAACTTTTTATTTTTAAAACACTTCGTTAGAATCTATCGTTTAAGAAAACTCTTCGACTTAGCCTTCCGGGCTAGCACCGGCTTGACTTTAACCTCCGCTCTGATACCATTTGTCACACCCGTCTCCCTCAACATTGAGACGGCGTGCTTTTACCTTACTTATATCTTTCCTCTATTCCACTTTCTTAATTCAAATACAAAATTGTCTTAAAAATAATCTTAAATCATTGAAAACTCTTTAATAAATCGTATAAAAAATAACAATAGTAGAAAATAAACCCGAGGTTCCCAAAATACACCATAAGCGAGACGGACATGAGCGACTACACACGATTCTCACCGAGACCTTGGGAAAAAGGGAAAAAGGGGGTGAGTAAAGAATTACTCAGTGAAAGGATCCTTTCTGCCCACTAGAAATACGATACACGATTCTACCTTTAAACAGCAATCAACAATCACATAGAAACAGACACAATACTCATATAGTTTGCATCACTATTCAAAACTATAACACACAACTCATTCTTGCTTAAGCAAGATCTCCACATCAATACCGGGTTCGATCATCTCCCTGACCTTTGAACCTATCTAGTTCCACAGGACTCGTCAATCTTTTCTTGAGCTACAAAGAACCCGTCAATTCAATGTAAAACATTTTCTACTGTTCCACTTTTCATCATCTCAAAAGATGGTGATTCCACATTCTCATATAACACATATAATTACTTGTTATTACAAGTACAATAATTCAATCATCCTATATTACTAGAACAATCATCTTATCATCAATCCTAATTAATAATTCATTATCACTAAGCAAAAAGATCTATTCTTATGCAATGAATCATGAAGCATAAAAATAGAAACTTGTAATCGAATCTCCGCAGATTACACCCTCACCTGAATTTGGGATGATAGAAAAAAGGTTGGAAACTCCTTGACAATATCTGAAACTTGCAGCACCAGAAACCAGCACAAACACAAATTAGGGTTTCTGCAGTTTTGAGAAAACAGGTGATTCTTGTCCGACAAGCAATCAACGTGGCAGCTAGGGTATACCTTTCCTAGTGACGACGAAGGGTCCAGTGGTTTCTCTAACACTTCAGCTATCTGTATAGACCGTCGGCTTGTCCTTAACTAATCAGATCTGACCGGAATCTGTTCTCCAAAAGGAAAAGTTGAATCTGAAATCTGATACTTAGTTATTTCGGGGTTCAGAACTGTGACTTTTGTCCAACTTTAGACTCGAATTGTGAATAGAGTTTACCTCGTAACAAAGATCCGTTTGCTGTTGTGTGTTCTTCAGTGTGAGATCTATCCAACAACATCAATCGCGTGATCTGGGTCCTTCAGATCTGACGGGAAAACGCTCACTAATATCTCTACTTGAACTGATATCTTTCTTCCTCTTCTTCACTAAATATCCAATAGTTTGATATTAAGTCTTGAATTCAAGTACCAAAAGAGATAATTCTATTAGCAAAAAACATAACTCGGATAGGTTTTCCTTACCCAACAAACGAGGACAACGGCTCACGAATCCGGTAGTGAACGACGGCTCCAGAGACAAACGGTGACAAGTGGTTACTATTTTCTCAATAAGAAAGAACAAGGATGGTCCATGCTCGAGGTTGATCAAAGAAGAATGATGGTGCTTTTGCTAAATGCTTTCGAGATCGTAATGAGAAGAAGCGGCTAAAGGTAGAGGGAGATATATACACCATATATATATATATATATATATATATGTGTTCACGTGTAGGTTTTTGTTTCTAATGGAAATGGGCCTTTGTTGGGTTTATATGGGATTAGGTCTTACACAGAAGGTGGGCGCTTGCCAATGACAAGAAGAAAGCAAAAGGAGCCCTTTGCATTGGAGGAGTGGTGACGCCAATCCTCCTATCGTGCGAAGTCCAGCTGCGACCGAATCCAATCCAACCACGTTGGATGGACATCACCCATTTCAAGCTTGCCCATATGATTGAGCATAAGGTCTATGACGAGAGGTACACTTTTAAGTTTGATCACCCGTCGACAGGAGAAGCAACTATTCTTCTCCCCTTTAGTGAAATGAAAACCATCACGGTGAGAGACCACATCGTCTTCTCGCCACCACAAGAAATCCTCCATGCTATGATTGGAGGATCCGCGTTCCGGAACGTTGAAGAAGTAGAGGGTCAGAGTGACAATGAGGAGACCAACTGGGAGAACTATGACACTAGCCGGTACCACTTTGAAGAACACAAGCCCCCTTCACGAGAAAGCAAGAGTCTCGTTGAAGCACACCGAAACCTCAGTCTAACCCAAAGATGGTGCAAGTTTCAAGATAAGATCATCCATAAGTGTGTCAAGGCCATTGAAAACATGGAGAAGGCACTCAGCTGCACCACATCCACTAGTGCGGTCACAAGAGACAACCCGCCAGAAGACATGCCATCCAGGCGTCATGTCATTGCCCCGCCAAGGCAATCTGCTTATCAACAGAGAGTACGCACTGCCCCGCAAGAACCCGCACGACACTCGTCTCACGAGGTGATAGAGCACAAAAGAAGGAAGAGCGCTAGGATGGTCCGATCATCAAGCAAGGGTCGGATAATGTCGGGCCGGAGAACACATGAGCGTCGTGCTCTACAACCTGTTAGGGTTGTGATCGAGCACAATGACGAGGAGATGGCAGAGCCACATCAAGAACCTGTCATGCCTGCAGAGTACACTCAAGTAAATATGGATGACTACATCTCCAAGAAATTCTATTGAGGTAACACTCCACAACCCTTTGCAAATACCGCTTTTGTTTTTGTTTCTGTGTTTCTCTTGAATTCTTTTACAAATTTTGATTACACACGGGACTGTGTAATTTAAGTTTGGGGGATGGTTCAAGACGTATTTGACTTTTTTTTGTGAATATTATTTGAGTATGCATATCATCTAAGTCATAGAAAAAACAAAACAAAAATTTGAAATTTTTTGAAAATGAATTTCACAAAAACAGAGTGATCATTTAGTTGCATTACATTTAGGATCGAGTCTAGAGTGTTTCATATAAGATTGTTGCATATGCATAGGGGATAATGAGGAGATAACCTTGTAAGCATCATGATTCATTAAAATGAGCTATTAGTTCTCTGATGCATTTGAATGACTTTGAAGTAAAACTGCACCATGTTCTATAGAAACCACTCGATGCATGTCATGATGCCTTTCCGTGTCAATTTGAACTTGAATCCGACATATAATTATCATGTTTGCATCGTTTTTGAACTCATGGATAGAATACATATTTGGATTTTCTTTCACTTATTGACAACTCTTGTTAATCCAAGTAGCTGTTTCTATTGTTGGAGTAGTTCCCCAACCCTTAACCAACCCTTCTTTCAAGCCATGTTATTTTGTGAGAGCATGTGAGGCCTATTTTCAAGATTGAGTTTGGTAGAACGTGTTAGGTTTGAGCCGACAAGAGTAGTATCTCATGTAGTTCCAATCCGCGTTTTCGGACTTGCTAGGAATAGGTGGAAACTTATTTGGGGATTGAGATTGAGTGTGAAAAGAATAAGAAAGAACAAAAATGGGTTGGGGTCTTTAGGAGAAGGAAGCTGAAAATCATATTGAGGTCTAGTGAATGTTTGGGAAGCATAGAATTGTTAAGATATGCTCTAAAAAAAAGAGATGGCAACGAAAACAGAAAAGAAAAAAATTATAAGAGCCATAGGAGTTTAAGAAAAATCCAATTCACTAAACTAGACTCATAGAGTTTAAGAAAAGCTTCTCCTTAAGAACAAGAGTAAAAGAAAAGAAAGGAAACATTGATCCGCAAAAAAATCGAAATATGCCTTTAGTGGAAAAGGGTAGACTTAGGATCATCACTAGCAATGCATATCTTGATTCATGTTTTTGAACTTAATGAATGTTAAAGGGATTGGTTGATTGATAATAGGTGTTTAAGATCAATTAATTCTAAAACACTATCCTGTCGTTGTAGTATTTTAGGTGTCAATCCAAATGGGTGTGATGCAGAGAGATGAGATATGATCAAAAGTTGCTAAGTCAAGCCAAGCAGAATTTGGTTGGTTTTCTAACAATCCTAGTGTTGATGCAGAAAACAGTAAAATGTCACAGATATGACTGATATACTCGATCGCAGGGTCAACTGCCAGAAGGGACCTTGTGATCTAGTACAACAGCATGACGAAGAGTAAAAATGCAGAAATGGACCAGTTTACTCTATCACACAGTCTCAGTGTCAGTAGCAGGATGTGATCGAGTAGAATGGTTGAAAACACGAAAGTACTAAAATTCAATAGCAAGTGAATGAAGTAGGTAAGTAAATAGAGAAATCAAATGGATGAGAAACTCCTAAGGATGGGGTAATCGGATAGTGTGCTCTCCCTAATCAATTCAGTTGATTAACAAATCTCAATTAAGCTATACCTAGACAACAGGTTCAACAACAGATTAATTCACTCTCGTGATAGAAACCCTCAAGCATAGCTAGACACTGACCTAATTTCAATTAGCGATCTCTAACTAAGCAGGCAATAAGAACTGACTGTTAAAGCCAATAACCGCTCTAAACGGCCAATCTCTTGGGATAGAGACGATTATCACTAGAATTAGTAGATCCAACGTTCCATTAAACACCTTCTGAGCGCTGGGACGAGTGGGATCGGATTCTAGTTCATCAGAATGGAATAAGTTGTAAAAAGTCTGTAAGTCTCCGGATTCTCTAGGGCAAAACCCTTAGAGACTTATTTATACTAAAAATGATAAGGATCAGAAAGCGGGCTTCTCTTCTCTTTCTGTTGCTCAGGTTGTTTGGTTGAGTGCGGATTGATCAGAGGATCGAGGTGGTGGTCGAGTTGGTTGGTTGACACAATGGTCTGGGCTGCTTCTTGGCCTCTGTGATCGAGTATATGTGTTAGCTGGCAGGATGGACTGGTTCTTCTCCTCTGCGATCGAGTAGAACTGGTGGACTGGCTCTTCTCCTCAGCGATCGAGTAGAACTGGTGGACTAGCAAAGTGGACTGCCTGGTCGCCTCAATGATCGAGTAGAACTGCAGAATGGACTGCCTCCTCTCCTCTGCGATCGAGTATATCTGGCAGAATGGACTGGTGATCGAGTATGTTGGTGGAAATGTGACTTTCTCTTCTCTTTTTCCTCATTCTAAGCACCAATAGCTCCAAAGTACCTGAAACAACTCCAGAATGCAGAATGTATGCAAGACTAGTCCTAAACTCGATTAAATATGCAAAATGTACAAAAATGATGATGAATGCTATGAAAGATGGATGAAACTAGAGTCAATATGGTGATAAAAGAATGTGTAAAATATGCAAACTATAGACATATCAACTCCCCCAAACTTAGTCTTTGCTTGCCCTCAAGCAAACAAGTAGACATAAGCTGAAAGAGAGGTTTGAAGGTGGAGATTCAGAACCAAAGCATCAGATAAATCAGATAAAATCAATGTCCAAGTTGGCAGTTCTAGGATGCGATATGATCGAATTCTACTCAAAAACGTTAGCCATGCCTTATTATAGTTTAATCCCACTCTTATACTCGACCTACACATGCTTTCAAATCTATTAATCCCTTTAAATTCATTAGTTTTGGAACGTGAATCAAGTTATGCATCATCAATGAACTCATTTGGCTAAGGTGAAGGTCAGGAGACAAAGATGGTCCCTTTCTGGTGGTTCAAAATTAGTAACAGGGGACTCTCAAAAGAAATGGACGGAGCTTTAGGAGAATGCTAAAGGTAAGAGCCAACCTATGCATATAAGAATAGTATCCCATCTACCCAATAACATAGACAGTGTATACACCAGCAGATGGTAGTACCCTCAATCCCAAAATATGATCCTAGTTCTACCCTTTGGACTCAAGGCTTTTTTTTCTCATTCTTATCTTGGATCAAACCACTCTTTCTTTTCTTTGACTCTTATTCTAAGGAGAAGTTTCTTTACTTTGATGGATCTAGTGGACTTTGGTTTTCTTTGACAACTATGGCTCTTGTTATCTTTTTGTGATCAAGACTTTTCTAGACTTTTTTCTTCTGTTGTTACAGAGCCTTTTTTTTTTTTAGTTCCCCAAAATCCATTGCTAGACTAACTTGTTTCTCAACTTCCTTCTCCTAAGAACATCAACATTTCCTTTCTCTCTTATTTTTCTCATATACTCGATCCCCACCCCAAGAATAGACACCCACCTAGTCCTATCTAGCCTAGAAAAACGTGGACTAGAACTACATGAGACACTACTCTTGTCGGCTCAAACCTAACACTTTCTTCCAAGCTCAATCCTGAAACAAGCCTCACAATCACAAACGATATATAACAGGGCTCAAAAGAAAGATTTGGTTAAAGGCAAGGGAAACTACTTCAATGATGAAAGCAACTACTTGGGTTAGCAAGGGTGGTGAAAAGTTTGAAGAAAACCCAAGTATGTATATGGTATCCATGAGTTTAAATTCGATGCTAAGACATGATAATTGCAAGTCAGATTCAGGTTCAAATTGATAGGGAATGGTATCTGATAATAACAGTGTGATCGAGTAGAGCATTCAAGACATGGTGTACTTTTACTTCAATTTCATTGACTACGCATAAGACAACTAGCAACGATGAACCAAAATGCTTACAAGGCTATCTCATCATAATCCCCAATGCATATGTGACAATCCTATATGAAACATTCGAGACTCAATCCTAAATGTGATGCAACTATATGAACACTCTGTTTTTGTAAAATACATTTTCAGAAAAAATTTCAAATTTTTTTTTTGTTTTTTGTATGCTTTAGATGAAGTTAAGACTCAAATGATGCAAATAAGGCTCACTAGCAAACTGATAAGCGGATTTTTACGTCTGCTTATATGCTGAATGCTGTGTGAGTTCAGTTCAATATCTCTAAAACACAAACATGTCGATGCAGTTATAGAGGGTGTCAATCCAGTCCACTGTATTGCTAGCAATCAAGATGTGTACAAAAACTACTAAGTCAAGCCAGATTATAAAGATGGGGGTTTCTAGTAACAATCCTAGGTCAGGATTCAAACAAGTTAAAATGAGAACTTAAAAGCCCTACTCGATCATTGGGTCGAGTAGAACCAACAGGTGACAAAATTAAGAACTTATATGCAATCAACAGGGGATGAAAATAGAGGATACAAATAACAGGTAAATAAAAGTGCAATCAACAAGGGGATGAAAAATCAATCTAATAGAAATTCTAAGGATGGATTCATTGATAAGGGCAACTCTAGGGTTCATCAAATGGCGAATAGGCGAAAGGTAGATACCCATGACGATAGATTAAAAAACCGGGTCAATCCACTCTCGTCATAGAGACCCCCATAACTCTACCACTTCCTAATCTCAACTCTCGTTGATGAAACATAGCAGAGCAGGGTTTAAGAAACAATCTACCAAAGCCAATAGGCAGACAAGCCAATCCCTTAGTCGAGTCTACATATCTCTGGAATTCGTAGGTCAGACATCCATTTGAACGTCTTTTGGACGCGACGTCTATGATCGAATCTCCACATTAGCCAGCGAAAACCGCATAGGGGCCAAGCGAATCCAGAAGGGTATAAACCTAAGCACTAACCACCTAACTAACCTAGAGATTACCCTAATCTAATCCATCCTAAAGAACCCTAATCACTACTCAAGAACACAAACCCAGAAATTACTAAAATCATACCAAAATGTAGATCTAAACAAGCTAAACAACTCTACTTAAACAATCAAATGCAAAAACGAAATAGATTAAGAGTAATTAAGGTTTCAAGATTCATAAACACAAAGAAAAACTGAAAGATAAAATCTAGATCTTTTGGACAAACCCCAAATGATCTATTTATACTAAAATGTTGGAAACCCTAGATTCACTAGAAGACAAGAGACTTGAGGCAGTTTGGGCGAATACTCGACCTTGGGGATCGAGTAAAGAGGGTGATGCAAAGTCTGCGCCTTTGTTTCTATGCTCCGAGTGATCAATTGGTCGAGTAGATGCTTCATCCTCTCCTATCTGTATGCTAAGATGTCTGGTTGAGTGGGGAATGAGGAGGATCTGAAGACGCTTTAATAGCTCAACAAGTCTTGTAGAGATGGTCACCCTTGGTCGAGTAGGAGGGTCGAGTAAACTGCAGCCTCCTTTGTAGCATCCTGGATCGAGTAAAGAGGTCGAGTGGAATGATGCCTTTTCTATAGCTGCCTGGATCGAGTGAATGGATCGAGTAAAGTCCTTTTAAACTCCTTTTGCACCTGAAAACACACCAAAACATGCAATGCGAATGCAAGATGATCCTAGATGCCTAAGATGCAAAACAAGCTAAAATGGTGCAAAATGATATGATACAATGAGCAAATGCAAAGCTAACTGATGATAAACATACACCTAAAATGAGTAAAATACAGTGCTATCAACTCCCCCAAACTTATCTCGTGCTTGCCCTCAAGCAAACAAAAAATCTTAAGTTGAAGGAGAGGTTTGAAGGTGGGGATTCAAAAACCGAAGCATGCCTATAGAATGGGTAAGCTCAATGTCCAGGTAGCTAATTCTAGGTTGCAAGATGATAGAATCCTACTTAAAAACGTTAGCCATACTTGTCACAATGCAACCTAACAACTTGCCTTAATCTATTCAAGCGTTCACATCAACCAATTCCCTTTAACATTCATTAAGCACGAACAGTGGATCAAGAAATGCAATGGTTATGAACTCACTTAGTTTCGGGCTTAGGCTAAGAGACAAAAATGGTCCCTCTAATGGTTTGGTCGAGTAACAGGGGACTCTTAGAGAAAAGATTGAGCTTCAGTAGAATGCTAAAGGTAAAAGCCAACGGACACATACAAGAACAGACTCCCATCTACCCAATGATGTAGTATGATAGCTCAGAAGATGATCCCATTCCCATAGATGTCCTAACTCTACCCTTTTTCTCATTCTTTCTCTCTTTTTGGTTCATGTTCTAAGGGGTTCTCTTTGAAACGATTTAAGATCTACTACAAGAAAACACGTTGTTAAGCTACTTAATTCGGCGACTGATTATGTAGTCTTAAGTGTTGGCATCTAAGTAGTGACATATTAGCGACTAATTAGTCTATATTACAATAGTCGCTAATCAGTCTTGAATGGGAGACTGATTAATGTAGTCGCTAATTGGTCGCCTAGTACAGCTACCATTTAGCGACTCATATGTTCTATTTGGGCAATTAATTGGGCTATTACAAGCCTTATCCAGTAACGATCCAAAACAATGGGCCCTGATAATAGGTTTTTAATCAATTAAACCTAAAGCACTATCATATCGTTGTAGTACTGAAGGTTGTCAATCCAAATGGCTGTGATGCTAACAATCAAGATGTGATCAGAAGTCACTAAGTCAAGGCTAGCAATAACAGATTTTGGTGCATTCTAGCAGTCTTAAGTGAACATGCAGAAAACAGAAAATCAAGCAGAAACAAATAAACACTCGACCAACACAGCTCGTTGCAGAGCACTGGGTGTGGTCGAGTGACAGGTCGAGTAACAGACAGATAATGTAATAGGGATACTCGACTGCACAGTCTGTTGCCAAACAACTGGGTGGTCGAGTATCAGGTCGAGTAACAGTAAAGAATTGCAGAAACTAATCAACAAATGACAAGATGCAGTAAACAACAGTAGAGTAAACAAAGAGTTCAATCAGATAAAGAATTCCCGAGGATGGGGTAATTGAGTAGTTTCGTTTTCTCAGTTTACAGGTGATTGACATGCTCAATAAATTAAACCTAGACAACAAGTTCATTAACCAAATCTAAGTGCCACCGCAACAGAGACCCTGAAGTTAACCTAGTCCCAGACTCAATCACCATTGACGAGAGCTAACCTAACAGGCATTACGAATCAACAAGTTAAAGGCAAAACGCTCCCTGCAACCAATACCTTGGTACAGGGTCACGAATCTCTCGAATTAGTGGTTCAAACATTTCATCGAACACCTTTTGGGCGCGGAAATGTCTGGGCTCAAATTCCAGTTGATCAGAAAGCAATAGGCATTAAGAACACCTAATCCAGAAAGGATCTATCAATCAATACTCAATCACCTAGCATACTGAGAATCCTACACTACTCTAACCCATCCTCAGAAACCTATTCACTACTCAGACATCATAACAGAAAGCATAAACATTGAACAGGTTGAAGACATGATAACAACAGTGTAACAGCAGGATGATAACAGAATGAACAACAGTAAACGAAATCAAGAACAAAAGCTGAATACTGAATACTGAATAGATAAAGAGAAATCCGGATTACAAAAAGGTCTAGAACACAAGGTCTGCGGAATAAAACTAGATAAAAACTTCTTAAAAACTTCTTGTCTGCGAAAATGTGAAGTACATGCTACTTATAGACAAATATTCTGAAACCCTAATACTCAAAACGATGAAGTATCGGGACGGATTAAGAACTGTCCTCGACCCATGTGGTCGAGTGGGAGGTCGAGTGAATAGCTGGAGTCTTCTTTTCTTCCTTGTGCTCGAGTGTCTGGTTGAGTGCAGAATGAAGAAGACTCTGAAGCTTGCAATCGAGTATGTAGTCGAGTGGTGGTGATGGTGATACTCGACTTCAAGGTTGAGTGGTGTGGTCGAGTAGTGGTCTGGTAATGGAGGTGAAGACACTCGACCTCGTGGTCGAGTGATGTGACCGAGTGGTGGTCAGAAGATGGAGATGAAGTCACTCGACCTGGGGGTCGAGTGATGTGATCGAGTGGTGGTCAGAAGATGGAGATGAGGTCACTTGACCTGGGGGTCGAGTGATGTGATCGAGTGGTGGTGTCTTCTACTCGACCTGGGGGCCGAGTGGTCTCTTGAGATCTTGAAGCTCCTACTCGACCTCTGGGTCGAGTGGTTTGTCATGATCTGGTCCGTTTCTTCCAGTTACCTCGTCGACATCTCCAAATCACTTGAAAACAACACAAATATGCAACATGCATGCAAAACTATCCTAAACTAAAAGTGATGACAAATGATGTGAAATGGTATAAAACAGTGATGATATGATGCTAAAATAATGACAAATGGATGCTCAAAACATGCAAAATACACACTTATCAACTCCCCCGAACTTAGTCTTTGCTTGCCCTCAAGCAAACAATTAAGAACAAGCTGGAGGTGAGGTTTGAAAGCGGGGACTCAGAGCCAAAGCGCCAGATAAACCAGATGAAATCAATGTCCAAGTTGAAAGTTCTAAGCTGCAAGATCAAATTCTACTTAAAAACGTTAGCCATGCCTCATCATCAATCAATCCGACTCATATGCTCGACCTACACAAGTTTTCAAATCTACGCAGAACCCTAACCCTAATTCCCCTTCTCTTCACTCTCTCACTCTTGACGAACCCTAACCTAACCCTAATCCCCTTTCGATTAAATCTTCATCAATCCATCTTCAATCTTCTCAATCTCTCGATTCTTAGCTTCAAGTGATGAAGACTCGTGGTGGAGGCAAGAGAGGAAGAGAAAATGGATCGAAGATTCCCCCAAATCGACCCACTTCTTCCCAGCCAGTTCCAGTTGAACCGAAGACTAGGGCGTCGAATCGAAGGCCCAGGGGTCTTCCTAGCCAGTACGCGTTCACGCCGGCTAATCTTTTAGCCCCGCTTCAAGGTTCTGAACATCATCCGATTGCACAGCCTCCAACGGTTCCATCTGTAAGGGACTATCCTCCTCTGACGCAACTTTTCCAGTCAGGCGAAGGGTCTCTTCGCGGTTCTCCTTCTCCTCGTGGATCTGGATCGACTCCGTTTCAAGCATCCGGCTCGACTCAACCTAGATCTGGAGGATCTGTGCATCGTCTAGCCTCTGCGGCGAGACAATCTCCACCGGCGGTTCACAAGAATGCCTCCAATCAGCCACCAGCGCCGGTTCAACGAGAAGCATCCAATCCTCAAGCTCAAAACTCACACGCGGAGGAAGATGAAGATGATGATGCTGAGTTTGTGGCTGATCTTAAAAGGGAATCAACTCTTCCTGAAGCTTCGCTCGCAAATCTACATGACATGCTTACCCAGCCAGACCGTGAGAAGTATACAACGGTCATCTCTCCCACATTTGAGCCTCAAACCCTTTGGTAAGCTGAGAATATCAGGGAGAGTTTCTAAGTTGATTAGGTGGGTAATATTAGGGAGAGTTGCTAAGTTGATTAGGTGGGTAAGCTTAGTATATTAAGTTGATTAGGTGTTTAATAAGTTGATTAGAATATGTGTTAATATTGAGTCTGAATTGTGTGTATCCTCTAAGTTGATTAGGTGTGTAATATGTTTAATAAGTTAAGTCTGAATTGTGTCTTTGTGTAATTGTGTCTTTGTGTAATAAGTTGAGTCTGAATTGTGTCTTTGTGTAATAAGTTGAGTCTCAATTGTTTCTTTGTGTAATTGTAGGTTTGGTCTGAATTGTGTGTTTGTGTAATTGTAGGTTTGGTCACGACAATGGTAAGCTGACCTGGAAGATCACAAAGGTATTCACAAACAAGTTTGATGGGCCATTTTACAGTTGGAGCTGTGTACCTACTGAAAGAAGACACAGATACTTCCTCGAATTCGCGGTAAGTTAACTTCTATCTCCTATTAATCTCTTACATTTGATTTGGTTTGGTTTGGTTGTTTGATCACTAACATCAAACTCTCCTCTTGTTTTGTAGAGTACACACACATGGCATCCATCTGTGACCGGTGTAGTTGAAGAACAATTCTTTAAAATATGTCAAAAGCGTATGAAGGACATGGTTTCTAAGGCTTGCGCAAAACGTGCCAATGAGCGACCGCCATGGATTGAGAAGACATTGTGGAAGGAAATGTGTGCGTATTGGGACACAGAAGAAGCCATTGCCAGAAGTTCAACCACATCAGCAACTCGAATGTCTGACCATAATGGTCTTGGTCCTCACAAACATGTATCGGGGCCAAAGTCTTTCTTACAGATTGAGCAAGAGATGGTAAGTTACATTTCTTTATTTACAGAATGATTTTTATTAAGAGTCTGAATTGTTTTGTGAACAACATTTCAGGAAATTGAGCTGGGAAGACCAGCTACTATTGGTGAGATATTCGTTAGGACTCATACCAAAAAAGATGGGACTTTTGTTGATAGGAAGGCGCAGGAAATTCATGAGGCATATTTGAAGAACAAGGAAGCTAAGTTGGCTTCCCGTGAGAATGATGAAGGGTCAGATGGTACTTCCCCTCGATCAAAATTATCTCTAAAGGAGGATGATGAGGTCTTCCTTCAGGTAATGGTCTTGGACCTCTTTTTTTTCTTCTATATTATCACTTGCTTCATCTTTTATGCAATAATCCTCTTGTCGAGGTGATGATACTCGACCAGGGGGTCGAGTGATGTGATCGAGTGACTCTTGTGGTGGTACTCGGCCAGGGGGTCGAGTGGTGAGGTGAAGTGGTGAAGTCCTCTACTCGACCATGGGGTCTAGTAGTCTGTCGAGGTCGTGAAGCGTCTACTCGACCCCTAGGTCGAGTGGTTTTACATGATCAGGTCCGCTTCTTCCAATTAGCTCGTCAACAGCTCCAAATCACCTGAAATCAACACAAATATGCAACATGCATGCAAAACTATCCTAAACATGCAAAGTGATGACAAATGATGAGAAATGGTATAAAACATTGGTGATAAGATGATAAAGTGATGACAAATGGATGCTCAAAACAGGCAAAATGCACACCTATCACCCACCATAGGTATCTGTAGTTGGATCTATAATTTGATGAGTCTGGTTTATAGGTGGGTAATAAGAATCAGCCTATCTACTAAGGTAAACAATCGAACTCGTTAAGAATGCGTATTTAGGTTAATAATTTCTCGGCTTCTCCGGTTTTTCTTAGCTATAGATATAGGCAGTTTCGCGGAACACCACCGGTTATTCCATGATTAGAGTTTGAGTTTAAGAATGATTCGATAACAACCTAGCTTTCATTAGATCTACTAACCAATAGTTTTCTGAGAATACCTTGTTCCTACCTCTTTATTTAATCGTTTACAACACAATCAATCTGCTGTCTTTTCACTTTGATTTCTTATTATTTAATTCATACCCTGCTAGCTTAGTCTTGACATTAAACTCATTGTTTGAACAAAAAAACTTTGTAGAAATCGATCCTTAAATATTGCAATTGATCTCTTATTTGAAAGAGTATTCTTAGGGTAATTTGAACTGTATCATTATGCATCGTATTATGTAACATGTATGATTTCTATGAACATTTTTAATATTATGTTAACTCTCTCTATGCCTTCCTCGAGCATCAAACTTGTCGCATGTTAGCACTTAAAGTGCCTTCAAAGACCAGACGAACTACAAGAATTAGGCCATTTAATATTATGTTAGTTATTGATAATAATAAAAACAAATTATAATAGTTTTTAATAATTGGTTAAAATGTATAACAATACTAAACTTTCTACTTTATAAATGATTACAAAAATAATTCAAATTTATGGTAATATACATAAAACAGTTTTGGTCATTTTATGGAACGTCTACATTATAAAATAATATCATAATAAATTGAGAAAATAAACTTATTAATATAAACACTTTTTGTGAATATTTTAAAATATATTAGAGAAATATTTTGAATTTTAGCATATGAAATATTTATATTAAACTAGTGAATATAAACAGTTTCATGAATATTTCTAATTATATTATACAAATACTTTGAATTATAGCTATAAATATTTCTAATTTTTTTTTTTTTTTAGTAAATTTATATATACCAAATTATAATAAAACATTTATAATACATAAATATATGTTATATGCAAAATGTAGCATACCTTTGATTAAAGAAGATATAAGAAGATCAAAATTTTCTACCGCAGAAAATTATAGAGAGAGTTTTCAACAAAAAGAAAATTCAGAAAGAAAGTTTTAAAAAAAAATACTAATATAGAAAGCGAGAGAGTAAAGAGAGAGTTTTTAGATGAAGAAATGTGTTTGTGTGTTTCGAGTGAGCAAATGGAGAGTTTTGAGATGAAGAAGTGTGTTTGTATGTTTATTGACACTTTGGTGTTTGGTATGTGTTATATAGATACTTCGTTGTCTTGTGTGTTATAGTGGATAGGTATTGATATGTGTGTTAATAATACAGTCTATTGAAATGTGTGACAAATAGAGGATAACCCAATACAATAAAAAGTTTAATAATAAAATAATATAAGAAGTTGAGGAAGGAAGCAAAACCCTGCAAATTACCAGCGTTGATACTGTATATCGCTGACCACTACAATTTCTTCATAATTTTAGACTAGATGCAGTCCATCAACTTTTTTTTTTTAACAAAAAACTACTAAATTTAATATAGAAATTAATTCTAAAGGAGTTCTACAAAAAAAATTGTCCATATACACTTTTTTTTTGGAGAATGTCATTTTGGACCAAAATACCCCTATTCAATATTTTAAGCATTTTTGAAAAAGTTTGACCTTGATTACATGTACATTTACAAAAATATAGTTGATTTGTAAAAAAAAATTGTTATTTAGTTGAAAAAAGTTTCAATATCTAAAAATTGTAGAACATGTATTCTAAAAAATCCTTCATAATCTAAACTATCTGTGAAATTTTATTCTAAGAATTTCTATAGTTTCTGAAAACAGTAGAAAACATTTTCTTAGAAATTTTCACTTTTTATAATTTATATTCTAACCAAATTTAGAATTTTTTTTCTAAACTATTTCGAATTCCTAGATATAGAAAGTGAATCTTTGAAAAAGAAAAGTAAATATTATATAAATATTATATTTTAATAGTATATCTTCTGTTAAGACGATTTTTACTGGATTTAGAAAATAAATTCTAATTTTTTTAGAATACAAAAAAAAGCGCCCAAAAATAAATTGTAAACAAACGATTTGTGCCCTATAATCAATGTTTTTAAAACCGACCCAAACAGTGAACCGGACTACCTTCATCACCGAGTTATCGGGTCAACCGGGTTGAACCACGGGTCAATTGATTAAAATTTATTTAATAAATTTAATATTAATAGAGATTTTATAGATTTTATAAATAGAAAATAAAATAACCATATCATGTTTAATAGAAAACAAAATAATCATATCATGTTTAATAAAAAATATAAAATCATCTTATGTTTGATAAAATATAAAATCATTTACACCAAAAAAACATATATATATCTATATATATAAAATCAAACAAAGTGATTAAAATTTTTAAATTCAACTAAACGTCTAACATCGTTACAAATATAGTAGAAGATCACCAATGATGGAAACAAACTAATAAAACATCGTGAATTCAAACAACTAATCCCGGTTGCATATATCACAATTCGATTCATTTTAAGGCGGCATTGTGAAATCTTCACCAAAATCTAAAACATCAAATGAGTTTAAGAACTAAAAAAACTTCTAAAAATAATTGAATAAAGTTTAAAATCCCACATTTTATTCCAAAATGAAGAGAATTTTTTAAAAACCACACCCGGCCGGTTCAACACCGGGTCACGGGTTAATGGCGAGTTTTTGTGGATTTTTACGGTTTTGAACTTGTTGGATTTTACCACTAAACCCAAACCGTAAAAGTGTTCGTGTCATGGGTTAACCGGTCGGACCGGGCGGTTCAAGTCGGGCGTGAAAACACTGCCTATTATTGATCTCTTCTTCTTCACGTTCTTCCTTTTCCATCTCGTGTTCTGTTTTTTATTATGCATATCTATGTGAGGAGTGGTATGTGGAGATTGTATGATAACAAGGAGTGGAGATTTATTGTTGATAAAAAAATCGTGGGAGATTGCTGTTTTTAGAATTGATTACAACTTTCGAAGAGCTTAAGCTGATGGTTAGAGAAGACTATGGAATAGAACAGAGTACAATCGATGTGGAGTTAAGCTACTTACCCACGGATCTTAGCGTTGATTGTCCTCCTCTTGTTATGATGAATAACAGAAGGGTTAGTAATATTCTTTCGTATTGCAAAAAGAAAAATATGGTAAAGTTATGTGTGACGTTCAATGGTGGAGTTAAAGATAAAGGAGGTAAAGAAAAATTTGATTTGAATAAGGAACTAGATGCTCCAAGCGATGGAGATGCTTGTTTTAATGCTGACGAAAAAGTATTAGGTAGAGTGGTGGAAGAAGACAAATAGTCTGTCATCGATTTGGCCAAAAGTCCAAAAAAGCGAAAGCATCATCACGGTGCAAGTGATGGAGTGGGATCATCGTCGAAGTATTTTTCTGTAAAAAGGAGCAGTATTTCAGAAGTAAAGATTTTTTAAAGGCAACAATGGAGTTGTATGCAATGAAGTATAACTAGGACTACAGGATTACAAAGTCTAATAAGAAATTTTGGTGTATACGATGAGTTGATGTGGTGTGCAAGTGGAGTCTTCGAGCGGAGCGTTTAGAGAGATCTCTGTATTTTAAAGTCAATAAGTTTGTGGATGACCATTCATGTGCTCCTTCCAGGAAAAACAAATTTTGTCGCACACCTTCAACCAAAACAATTGGACGTCTCATTATGCATAATTATGAAGGTGTGTTAGAAGATCCTGAACTGAATGATATCAGCAATATTATTCGCACACAATACAGACACGAGCTAACTTATCATCAGGCGTGGGAGGCTCGTGAGTATGCAGTTAACGAGGTTAGAGGAATTCCTGAGAAAAGTTATGGTAAGATACCAAAATACTTGTACATGCTAGAACAAGCGAATCCTGGTACTTATACAAATACGAAGTTGATGGTGAGAATAGATTCAGATATCTATTTATATCTTTCGGTCAGTCTATTAGAGGGTTTTACAAGCCTATTCGGAAAGTGATTGTGGTTGACGTTACGTTTCTGAAAAGCAAATACAAAGGAGTTATGTTGGTAGCTACAACAATAGATGGTAACTCCAATTTGTATCCAATTGCATTTGGAGTTGCTGATTCCGAGAATGATTCTTCATGGGAGTGGTTTTTTATACAACTTAAGAAACTCATAGCGGATGAAGAAGATTTAGCTTTTGTGTCAGATAGGCATTTCTCGATCACTAAATCGCTTGAAAATTTTTATCCATTGGCATCTCATTGTATTTGCATCCACCACTTGATCGGTAATGTTATTACAAACCACCACGGAAGGGGTGTAGTTGGTATGGTCGCAAAAGCTTCAAAAGCCTATAGAGTTACTGAGTTTGAAAGGCTTTTGAAAAATATTTGCGACATTAATCTAGCCATTGGAGCTTACTTGGAGGATGCTAATGTGACGAAATGGGCTCGCTGTCATTTCCCTGGGTATAGATACGACATTAACACCAACAACCCTGCAGAATCAATCAATTCAGCGTTGAGATCACCTAGAGAGTATCCGGTAATTTATTTGCTAGACAGCATTAGAGAGATGTTGACACGCTAGTTTTATGAGCGAAAAGTAAAAAGTGTGAAGCAAAACGATCCTTTAACTGTTGAGGTGGAGTCAAAGATTTCTAGAAGAATAGAGAAAGGTAAAACTTTTAAAACTTATCCTATTACTAGAAACAGATTATAGGTAAAAGGACATGGTTTCGACTTTGTTGTTGACTTGGAAAAAAGATCATGTTCATGTGAGAAGTTCGACATAGGAAAACTTCCTTGTAGATACGCCATTAAAGGAGCTTATGATATAGGCAAATGTATATACCCATTTGCTGATGGTGTGTATACGACTGCCACTTGGAGATCGTTATATGAAGAAACTATTAATCCAATTGGTATTCCTGAAAAAGAATGGTGCGTCCCAGAGTATGTTGAATCTGTAGTAGTTTTACCACCTGAAACAAAAAGACAGTCTGGTAGACGTAAAAAAGGAAGATATGAATCAGCTGAAGACAAGATAAAAGCATCACAACAGTCACAACTATCAAAACAACATAAATGCAGTTGTTGTGGTAAAGAGGGTCATAATCGAGCTATGTGTGATTTAGCAATATGAGGAAGGTATGTATACCTAAAATTTTAAAAACTTAGTTAGAAACATTTTTATATGATTTTGCTAACGTTTTTTTTGTTTTACAGGTTAAAGCATCACAACTTTTTGTTTTATTTGTCTTTTTGGTTTTTCTTGTTATTGGATTCACTTCAACTTTTGTGCTTCTTTTTGTTTTAATTGGTATTGGATTCACTATTACTTATGCTATGTCTTTTGATTTTTGGAGTTTTGATTCAACTGTGCTCTGCTTTTTCCTTTACTTGTCAACTTCTTACAACGTAAAATTAAAATGAAATGAAGACGTTAAAGAAAACGTGATGGAGATGATGAGGTGACATCTAGGACGTTAAATAAAGACGTTAAATGAAGACGTTAAAGAAAACTTTTCGGAGTTTTGATTCAATTGTGCTCTACTTTTTAGTCATGCTCGTTTTTTCCTGCGTGATGATTGTCTAGTGTTTGTTCTATATGTTCACGTAAACGTGGAAAACTTTACAAATATTAGTACTATGTTCATGTAAACGTGGAAAACTTTAGAAATATTAGTACTATATGTTCTATATGTTATTGTCTTTTATAAAATCCTATGTTCTTGTTTTTTCTTGCTTAATACGATGTGGTATCAACGCTTTTGAGAAGGTAACAACAGTTCTTAACGAATTGCTTGAAATAGTTTAATCGGGATTTCCAAAAAGACTTAGAAGTCTATTGAAAGCATCAAGAGTTACAAAGTTTGAAACAAGGAAAACAACAAAAACTAAAAAAAAATCAATCTATTTCGATCATATCTAACGAAACAAAAGGAGGAGCATAGTTTTTCATTCTCTGTATCAAGATAGGATCACGAGAAGCTTCCCAAAGGTCCATTGCTATCTTCATGCGCGCCTCTTTTATGTTCTCATCGTTTAGCCAATCCATGCTTATCTGAAGCATTTTACACTCTATGTATTTCAATTCATAAACTCCACGATCACACGCAAACCTGTTAAGATTTGGTGGCACCTTGGTGGGTACGATCTCATATTGTGTCAATAGAGGGACTTTCCCATATACCTTCGCATGTACTTCCTTCAAAATCCGAGGAAAAACGCAAGCAAATGATTCCACATGTCTTCGGTTGTTGTTGCCGCCACAATCAAACACTTCAACAGTTCTTAAAGCAAACTTAATGCAAATAGAAATCCAATGATTCTTATTGACCCATACCGGAGCATAAATTCGATCGATATCCAATGCCCATCTTTTTCCGTCTTTCCATGAGATGGGGATTCACTGTTGACATAAGAGATAAGCCGACTGTCCCATTTGTAGCTCTTCTTTTTTTCAAATAGCTCCCATGCTCGTTTTTGATTCGCGCGGTAAACATGCAATTCATGAATCCAACACGCGGTAAATTCAGTCGGCGTAACGATGTGTTCTCCATAAACAAATAGATCATTGCATCTATTTCTTGGAAAAAAAACATTAAAACTTACATTAAAATTTGATAAGTACGTATATAGTACTTATCAACGAGGGCAAAAACATTTAAACTTACTTCATTGGCAAGCCAATGTTTTTTGTTGTTCATAAGTCGATCAAATAATGCGTTACTAAGATGAGATGGACCATGCTTTGGAATTCTGCGGCTGCAACGATGTTATACGAGAAATATATAGTTAGATAATTGACTAATAATAGAATCAGAAAATTAAAAAAAATAACATGATAAGAAAAAGACTTACCATAAGATGCGTACCCATTCATCGAAAACACTCCATTTAGCTTCAGGTACGTACACCAAAACAGCATCTGGGTCTTTCTTCCCCGAGTCTGGTTTGTAACGCCAGTCGAAATCGAAAGAGTTTTTTTGTTTGACTCTCTGATTGATCAAATCCGGGTACCTGTGTTTTTTGAGAAAGATGACCCATTTCTTCTTGAAGAAATTCTAGTGAATCCAAATTAAGGTCAATGTCAAGTTCACCCTGACTGGTGTAATATTCATCAAACAAAGCATTTATCTCCTGTCAATACAACAAAGAAAATGTAAAAATCACAGGACATAAACTTTACAAAGTCTTAAAATTGCAATAGATATCAAGGACTATTACAATCAATAAGTCACTAAATAGCCGAGTTAAAGTGTTTGATAGTACAAAAAATACAACATAACAAACACAAATAGCCCAAATACATGTCTGTTGTACAAATTACAAATACATCTACAAAAGCAGAGAAGGGAGAGTTTTTGTTTTAACGTACCATTGCTTTTGTCTTAATGGAAGGTGGCTTTTCTTTTGATGAAGTCTCAGCAGTAGTAGTCAATGTTTCCTTCATTGATGCAATAGTGGTCATAACTTCCTTGAGTGTTGATACATCGTTCTCTATCTTCTCTAATATATTGCCTACTTCTTGCCCAAACTGCTCGAAAGAAATTTCAAACATTCTTTGATGTATCTCTTCATCTCAACACTATCAAAAGCATTTGTCATTGCGGCTCTTTCACATAACAGTTTCATCTTCTTTTTCTCTGCACCTTCACAGCCCATGTTTTTGCTCTTCTTTGAACTTGTGGCTTTATCTTCAGCAATAAGATCTGTAACCTCTTTCTTATCAGCCTGTATATCCCGTTCACCTTCCACGTAATCATCTTCTACAACATCCTCATCTTGTCTATATCTGTCGCGCCAATGTGAAACCATTGAGAGACTAGCTCGTGATTTTCTGCAAGTTCTCTTTCGCTTTTGTGATTGACTTTAGAAGATAATCAAACGAATGTAAACCCCAAGGATATGCTCTCAACTTCTCAAGATCCATCACCAACTTGATGTATTTTACTTTGATATTTTTCTTCTCATCCCTAGCAACCACTATACCAGCAATCACACACAGATAAACAAACCTTACCCGGTCAACTTCATCCCACCTATGAACTTCTGATAAGTTCTTATCCATCAAGGTCTTAATGCAGATAGTGTTCCCTTTCTTAAGCAACTTGCTCCAAAACCCCTTGTCATCTCTCCAAGAATCTAAATCATGTCTAAAATCATCTTCGTATTTTAAACCAGTCACTACATAGAATTCTTGCATAGAAAATCGAAGAGGCTTGTTTCCAAACACAAACCAGAGTTCATGTTTCTTCCTAGTTACCAACTGTCTATACATTAAGCTATGCACCGTACGAGCAGAGTATCCTAAATGGTTTTCAAATATGGCAAAGACGTGTGCAAACAGAGGATCACTCTTCACTTTTTTATACTCTAGTGGGAAAGCTTTCATGATTCTCTTGAGGAGAGTTGTTTTGCAGAAGTTGTTGATTTTTCCAACAAGAGGCTCTCTACCATGTCTGAATAAGCGCTTCGGATACTCCTTATCAATGTATGCACATAACAATCACTTATATGTTAATAAAACAAGAGATAATAGCTACAAAGTTATTAGTAAATAGCTCTCATGAGAAACAAAAATAAATTGTATCTTAAAGTACCTGAACTCATACTCGTGATGCTTTCGTCGGTTTCCATTAAGAAGCTAAACCACATATGTAATATAGATCAAAAACCTGAAAAAACAAAGTACACACGTTAGCTTCAGCAAACTATTGAATGTAATAGACAACACACTTAGCATGTTAGAGGATGAACACGATATAACTTCATTAACCAAATGTTTGGTGTTTTGAGACCATATAGTGTAAAAGTTAACATGTAGATCCGAAAAGAACAGCTACTTTAGTTTCTCCAAAAGTACGTGAAGATATGAATCTTTTCTAGATGAAAAGGGAAACTGGTAACTAATCAATAAGAAAAATGAAGACTTTTTATCCAAATCAAGTTCAACTCCTCAATAAGAACAAAACCTACCACCACCACCTTTTTTATAGATTCTCATAAACCTAAGCTAAATCTAAAAACCAGAGTCAACAGAAGATGGGTTCATGGGATCGTAAGGCTTGGGATTTGATCCAATCAAGAAGAGGAAAGACAAAATAAGAAGCTGATAATAGGTTTTTACGTCAATTAATCCTAAAGCACTATCATGTCGTTGTAGAATTTTAGGGTGTCAATCCAAATGGGTGTGATGCAAACAGATGAGATGTGATCAGAAGTCACTAAGTCAAGCCAAGCAATAACAGTTTTGGGGTTTCTAACAGTCCTAAGTGAACATGCAGAAAACAGAAACAATAACAGAATTACTAAAATCACTCGACCACAACAGGCTGATGCTAGAAGTGGGATGTGGTCGAGTAACTGGCAGGATATGAAACAGATATACTCGACTGCACAGTCTGTTGCCAGACACTGGGTGTGGTCGAGTATACTGGTCGAGTAACAAACAGGAAATGAGACAACTGTACTCGACTGCACAGTCTGTTTCCAGACACTGGGTGTGGTCGAGTAAGTTGATCGAGTAATTGCAAAAACGAAGAAACAGGCAATGAGAACAATTAAGCGATAACGATAAAACAGAGAAATCAGATAGACGAGAAATTCCTAAGGATGGGGTAATCGAATAAAGTGGTATCCTAGCCTATTCAAATGGTTAACAAGCGCAATCAAGCTATCCCTAGACAACAGGTTCAACAACAGATCAATTCACTCCCGTGATAGAAATCCTCAAGCAAAGCTAGACAATAAGAACAGACTGATAAAGTCAATAAACGCTCTAAACGGCCAATCCCTTGGGATAGAGATGAATATCTCAGGAACTAGTGGATCTAGCATTCCTTCGAACACCTTCTGGGTGCGGGAATGCTTGGGATCGAATTCCAGTTGATCAGAAAGAAATAAGCAGTAAACACAACTAGTCCTGAAGGGATTCAATCAATTCTAAAACTCAACCATTCTACAGACTACAGATTCCACAACTACCCTATCCCATCCTTAAGAATTCTAAGTCACTACTCAGACAACATGCTCAAAGACATAAACGCAGGTAAATAATAATATTACATAAGTAAAGAGATCAAGAGTAGATGATAGATGAAATCAATTGCGGAATCTGAATAACATGGAAAAATCTCGAATTATAGGTTGCAGAAGCAAAAGCGGCGCAGCCAGAGTAAAACAGAAAATAAAACTGAAGCAAAAACTCAATGTCGACTAGATGTCTCAGGACAGAACCCTAAGACATCTATTTATACAAAACGAAATAAAATGATAGTAGACGGGCCAATAACCTAATCGCCCGGCCCATAGAGTGATAATGGGCCGAGATGGGCTTCGTGATCCGAAGAAGGTCTAGGCCGCTTCCAGACACTTCGTCTTCTCCTCTTCTCTTCCTTGTGCTCAGCTTGTCTGGTTGAGTGCGGATTTGAGTAGACTTATGAAGACGTGATAGAGTGCCCGGTCGAGTGATGGTGTTGGTGGTGAGTGATGATACTCGACCAGGGGGTCGAGTAACGTGGTAGAGTGAACAGTCGAGTGAGGTCAGGTGGTGTGGCGAAGTGATACTCGACCAGGGGGTCGAGTGGCGTCATCGAGTGGCCTGAGCTGAGGATACTCGACCTGGGGGTCGAGTAGATGGGAAGAATGGCTCCAAAGTCACTTGACTAGGGGGTCGAGTATGGTGCTGGATGCACACAATCTGGTGGTCGAGTATGTCTTCTGGTTCTGGCTCGTTTCTTCCAATTTGCTTGCAAACAACTCCAAATCACCTGAAAACAACTCAAAAATGCAATATGTATGCAAAGTTCTCCTAATTATGCAAAGTATGCAAGAATGATGAGAATTGATATAAAGCAGTGATGAATGATACGAAACTGGACTCAAAACGATGATGAATGGACACTGAAAACATGCAAATTATAGACATAGCAACTCCCCCAAACTTAGTCTTTGCTTGCCCTCAAGCAAATAAGAAGACATAGTTGAAGGAGAGGTTTGAAGGTGGGGACTCAGAACCAAAGCATCAGGAAGAGCAAATAAAATCAATGTCCAAGTTGGTAGTTCTAAGATGCGATATGATTTAATTTTACTCAAAAACGTTAGCCATGCCTTGTTATCAATCAATCCGTCTCTTACACTCGACCTACACATGCTTTCAAATCTACCAATCCCTTTAACATTCATTAGTTCTGGAACGTGAATCAAGCAATGCATCATCAATGAACTCATTTGGCTAAGGTGAAGGTCAAGAGACAAAAAAGGTCCCTTTTAGAATAGGCTTAAGTTACAGGGGATCTCTCAAGAATGATTGAGCTTTAGTAGAATGCTAAAGGTAAGTCTCAAGTTATGCATACAGAGATAAGATCTCATCTACCCAGAGTATAACAATGAAGCTCTAATGGTAATCCCAACTCCAGTCCCAATACAAGAACTTAACTCTACCCTTTGCACTCGTGAATCTTTCAAACTCTTTTTCATATCATTCTTTTCTTTTCTCTTAACTCTAGGAGAAGCTTTCTCAACACTCTGATACATCTAGCGGATTTGGATTTCTGTAACAACTAAGGTTCCTGTTTTTAATCATTAAAACCAAAGGCTTTTAACCCTTCTTCTTTAGCTAACAAGAACTTCAATCTTTTCTTTAACATTCCCAAAACCTTTACTAGATTTTTTTTCTAACCTTTAGCTTACTTCCCATAGAATTCTTACCCTTTCCTTATCAACAATGAATTCACCCTTTTCTTTTAAACACATCCCAACCCATGATATAAGCGCCCACCTAGTCCTATCCAGTCCAAAAAACACGAACTAGAACTACATGAGACACTATCTCTGTCGTTACGAACCTAACACTTTCTACCAAGCTCAATCAAAATAAGACCTCACAAACACTCACAAGTGATATAGGGCTTGAATGAAAGTTTAGGTTTGGGTTCGGGTTAACTGCTCTAATAAGGAGAGTCAGCTACTTGGATTAACAAGAGTGGTTAAAATGAGTAAAAAAATCCAAGTATTTTAAGGTATCCATGAGTTCAAATTCGATGCCAAGACATGATAATTCTAAATCAGATTCAAGTTCAAATTGATAGGGAATGGTTTCAGATCCTAACAGTGTGGTCGAGTAGAGCAATCTAGGCATGGTGCAGTTTTACTTCACTTTCATTGACTACGCATCAGACAACTAACAACGAGGGCACTGAGTTTATCTGGTGAACCAAAATGCTTACAAGGCTATCTCATCATTATCCCCTATGCATATGCAACAATCCTAAACGAAACACTCTATACTCGATCCTGAATGCAATGCAACCACATGAACACTCTATTTTTGTGAAATCATTTTCTGAAATTTTTCAATTTTTTTTTTGGTTTTTTCTATGCCTTAGATGAATGCAGACTCAAGATTATATACAATGCAACACACACTTCCTGAGCCCTCCCCCAAACTTAAATCACATAATCCAGTATGTGACCAAATTTGGAAGAGAGTACTCAGGACAAAACACATCACAGAAACAAAATAAAAACATGAGATGGTATATTACAATGGTGAAGTGAGGTGCTTACCTCAGTGGAAAAAGGAGCGGAGTTGGTCGTCAATAGCTGCCTGTGATTGCTCCCAGGCCATCGAAGAATCTCCTTGTTGTGTCTCAGCTTCCCCCTGGGGGTACTCGACCTCTGCTCCTTGATCGCGGCCAGCACCGCGGTCGAGCTATTTTACTGACATGGAGAAGTTGTGATTGCATCATTCGCTATACTCGATCACATCGTCATTCGGTCCCTGTAGGGTGTGGTCGAGTGATTTCTTGGGGTGGAGAAGCTAGAACAATGTCGAGTGTCCTTGATTGCTTTGTGGTCGAGTGTATTGTTGTTCCCTCAAAGCCAGAATCTATTTCCCTCAGCTCTTCATACTTATCTCCTGAAAACACTAACAAGATGCATCAAAAACAACAAGGAAAATTAAAGATATGTACAAAGATAGGCATGGGAATTCCTCCCAAGTGAGCTTGTTTTAGGTTTCTAGCTTGACTCCTCATACTCATTAGGCGTTGATAGGCTCCTCCAAAGGAACAGAAGTTCCTTCTGGAATAAACTGATCTATCATGTATTTCTTGAGCCGCTGACCATTGAGTGTGAAGTCTCCATTCTTTCCAACTAGAGTGATATCACCATAAGGTCGGACTACAGTAACAGAGAAAGGACCAGACCATCTAGACTTGAGCTTGCTTGGAAAAAGCCTCAGGCGAGAGTTGAACAGCAACACTTTATCACCAACCTTAAAATCTCTTGAGACTATCTTCTTGTCATGGAAAGACTTGGTTCGCTCCTTGTAGATTTTGGAACTCTCATAAGCTTCTAAGCGAATCTCGTTGAGATCGTTCAGTTGGATCAACCGCTTCTCCTCGGCATTTTTAATGTCAAAGTTCAAGAGTTTAACTGCCCACATGGCTTTATACTCGAGTTCAACAGGCAAGTGACAGGATTTTCCATAGAGAAGGTTGAAAGGAGTCGTGCCAATAGGGGTCTTGAAGGCTGTTCAGTAAGCCCATAGTGCGTCATCGAGCTTAGCAGACCAATCTTTCCTTGTATTTCCCACTGTTTTCTCCAGAATCGCTTTTATCTCCCTGTTGAAGATTTCCACCTGCCCGCTCGTCTGTGGATGATAAGGAGTGGCTACCTTGTGCTTTACTCCATGCTTCTTCAAAAGGTTCTGAAAAACCTTGTTGATAAAATGTTTCCCTCCGTCACTGATTACAACTCTCGGGACTCCAAATCTAGGGAAGATAATTGTATTGAAGACCTTTAGCACAACTCTAGCATCATTGTTGGGGCTAGCTATGGCTTCAACCCATTTTGATACATAGTCCACTGCGACCAGTATGTACTTGTTTCCTTAAGAAGAAGGAAACGGACCCATAAAATCTATTCCCCAAACGTCAAACATCTCAACTTCCAAAATCGGGTTTTGAGGCATCTCATTCCTTCTGCTGATGTTCCCTCTTCTCTGACATGAGTCACATTTCGAGATAAATTCCTGAGTATCCTTAAACATTGTTGGCCACCAAAAACCTGCTTGCAAGAGTTTTGACACTGTCTTGAACGTTGCAAAGTGGCCACTATAGGCGGACCCATGGCAGTGCAGTAGGATGCCTTTGATTTCGTCTTCTAAGACGCATCTCCTGTAGATCTTATTTTTGCAGAGTGTGTAGAGATAAGGTTCGTCCCAGTAGAAATGGTTAATGTCCTTGAAGAACTTCTTCTTCTCATAGCTTGACCACTAACCAAGTAATTGACGTGATCAGCATATCATGGAAGCTTTTCTTCAATTGCACATACTTGATCGAGTGATTTGCGAATTTGAGCACTCTCGTTAAGTTGCTGAATTGCCATTAGCTATTCTTCTAGCATGGAGTCGTCAATAGGGATCTCGTCTTCAATTATCATCTAGACAGATGATCAGCTACACCGTTTTCAATTCCCTTCTTATCAACTATCTCCATGTCAAACTCTTGGAGCAATATGATCCATCTCAACAGCCTAGGTTTGGTATCCTTCTTCGCATATATGTGCCTCAGAGCAGCATGATCAGTGTAGACTGTCACCTTGGAGCCCACTAAGTAACTTCTAAATTTCTCGAATGCAAATACCACAGCTAGCAGTTCCTTCTCTGTAGTGGCATACCTGACCTGTGCATCATCCATCGTTCTGCTCACGTAGTAGATCACATGTAGCTTTTTATCAATCCGCTGGCCCAGAACTGCTCCCACTGCATAATCTGAAGCATCACACATGATCTCGAATGGGAAGTCCCAGTTTGGAGCTTGGACTATTGGGGTAGTGACCAAAGCTTCCTTGATTAACTTAAAGGCTGTCAAACATTCTTCATCAAATGCAAACTCGGTTTCCTTGCACAGTAGTCAGGTAAGCCGTCTCGCCAACTTGGAGAAATCCTTGATGCATCTTCTGTAAAATCCTGCATGTCCAAGAAAACTCCTAATGTCCTTGACAGTCTTTGGTGGCTGTAACTGCATCATCACATCAACCTTAGCCTTATCAACCTCTATTCCCTCCTCAGAAAT